>JAZHYW010052453.1:0-24336 GCA_037355805.1 Ixodes ricinus
CCTTCGTTCCAGTTACGTATTGCTCTAAGGTGAAACGGAGTATAGTGTAGATGGCAGTTGGACAAAAAAATCCTGAAGTGTCTGTGCTATGTGGTATGAAAATATTTTAAAGGGATACTTAACAAAATTTGAAATATACCCGTCGTGTTCAGAAATAGGCTGAATATGATCAACAATATCTGTAAATGACAATCTCACGTTTGTATTTTGAGCCTGAAGGCTGAATTTTTCGTTATAAAAGAAATACCTTTCTGGCTTTAATGCAAGGCATTAGATGCATCCGTGTTAAGAGCCCTTGCACATACATCAACCGCATCTAGGAGTTTTAGATATCGCAGTGCTCCCGAAACTTGCTGTTGCCCGGAGATGGTCCATCTTTTGCGTTGTTTGTGCTACTCCTTGGCTCACCAGTCGAACCACGTGGTGAAGTTTGGGTACCCGATGATGACCTAGCCTGGAGAAGATGTTCCAGCTGCTCCAATGACCAATTTAGCTTTGATTTGCCAAGAACAATATTTGGGTAACTGGTTTGGCGTGTTAAGTTTAGGGAGTATATACTGAACCGGTTTCAGCTAGTCTATCATCAGTTACCTGCATCTGCTCTAAGGGAAGGCCTCTTTTTTTGTTAGAAAGACTTCGATTTTATGATTTGTTTTAATTCTCAACCTTTGTTTCAGACGTGCCCCGCTGTCTATTCCATCGCAGTGTGTCCCAGGACCTCAAGAAAGCGCTGCAGTGTGCTTTTTGTAAATCAGGCTTATGAAACAGAGGGCCCTCTGGAAGCTGTGGCACTTTGTTTCTGCCTGGCATGGGTTTTCGACCTTCAGTACTTCGTTAAATATCGTCGCACATTTGTTTGTTTTGAGAGACTTGTAGGTCTCAAACATTCAAAGCTGGGCTGCATGGGCACAAGGCTGCTGACCAGCCTAAATTAAAAAACAACAAAAAAGTTTTTTTCCACACATGTTGTTAAAGAAAGTTTTTCTGTGCTTGTGTAATGCATTGAAGGAATGCATTCGCATTTAAGTGAACATTATTTTTACTTTCTTGAGCACATGTATTCCTGAAGGTCTAAAACCCATGCCAGGTTTTTTGTTCTGTCTTTTTTTAATTTATAAATATAGGGTGACCCAAGTCACCAGGCTCGATCAAAAATGGACCGTAAAAATCATCGCCTTCACGTCGTAGACCGTGGCAAGTTTATTGGCTCTATTTTTTACAGAAAAAGAGCTACGCTTTATAATTTTGCAAAAAAAAAAGACCTGTGAAATACAGCTTTGACGAAAAGTTTAGATCGCTACGTACAGGCGTCGATTTTTACGGTCCATTTTAGGTCGTGCCTGGTGACTTGAGTCATCCTATATACTAGTAATTTCTTGAGCAGATATATTCCTACAGGTCAAAAACCCATCCCAGGTTTTTTTTTAATTTATAAATATACTAGTAATTTTACTGCCTCATATTTTATGATTGGGAGCTTTTTTACTAGGGTGTTTGATTTTTTATAGTCATTTTCGTTATAGAAGGAAACAAAGGACATTGAAAAGAGCTGTCTCTTGGTAGCTTTTTTTTCTCTCCGTTTTCTTATTCTTGAATTGATATATAGGGTGTCTACAATATGTTTTAGTGCTGTGAAACGAGCCAGAACAATCAGATCCTGCATGTAGAAAGCTCAATTAAGATTTAACCAAATGTGAATTTGTCCTGCAGAAATTTCAAAGCTTAGCTCCCTTCACATGAAAAATAAGACCAACAAACTGGCCAGTGTCAATAGCAGTCATGTCTGCAGATGATGGAGTTAGCGATGGTTGTAACTCCCGATAGGCACAACGAGCAGATGAGATCCCTTCTGCTTCCTGTGCTTAGAACAAAATGACGTCGCAGTTTACAAGCATTGCTAACGCTGCAAGCATGTCCACCGTAGGCCCTGGCAAGTTGGTCTCATTTTTCACAGGAAGGAGGCGAAATTCCTTACAATTTCAACGGGTAACATGCACATTCAGTGAATGCTTTAACTTTTAATGTGCAGGCACCAATTTTTCGGGCTCGTTCCGCAGCACTAAGAACCATTGTAGATGCCTGTATATATGCTAGTCATGTGAAATTTCGGCAAGTCCTTCAGTGCCGAGATGGCAGTATTTTCTTGTATACTTTCTTGTGATGTGCAATTGTTTTCATTTTCAGTGTTGTGTAGTTCTATAATAAATATATTTCCACAATGAAAGTGCTAATTTTTTTCTACAGATATCTGGTGCAACGTGTTTCGTAAAATGGTGATGTTAGCTGTTAAAGCCTGCCTGAAAGTTCTACGAGTGTTGTCCGCATATCCAGTCTTCGCAGCTTGTTTAACAACAAAGGCTTGCTTTTTCCAAATAAAGGTGTGCGACTTTTCAGATGTATTGCAATATTTAGCTGTGAATGGGAGTGAAAAGTCTGCGGTATTGAATACCTCCCTGCTCTGAAAAGACACTTTGTGCAACTTTTCAGAAGAGATACCTTTTCAAACAAGTTGCACAATCTGCCTTTTCTGAATAGGAAGCTGTTCAATGCCGCAAACCTTTCACTCCTATTCACAGCTGAAGGGTCTCATTACTAGTAAATTCGTCTCTAAAAGTGTCAAAAATCGTCCTCAAAGGGACGAATTTTACTCCTCATTACTGTAAAATTCATCCCTAAAAGGGTCAAAATTGATCCTCAAAGGGACGAAAGTTACTCCCCCGTCACTATAAATATCATCCCTTTAAGTGGCAAAATTAATCCCCAAAGGGACGAAATTTAGTCCCCAATCAAAAACAAGTTAGTCCCCCAATCACCACTGTTGATCCCCAAAGGGATCAAAGTTACTCCCCAATTGTAAACACGACGGCGCTCAAGGGACCATAATTAATCCCCTGAAGAGTTAAACTTAGCCCCTGATGCCCTGCTGTAGGGATCAAAAGCACTCCTTTTAACGGTTCAAAACTTTGACCTCGAGGGATCAATGGAAAGGGACTAAAAGAAAAGGCAGGGACTAAACCGGGGTTTTGCCGTTTTTGGGGGATCACTCTCAGTGACATCGATTTAGTCCCCAAAAAGGACGAAGTACTACTCCTTTTTTTAAGAGTGCAGGGACATTCGTTCCCAAAATAGCGCCGTCCTAATCTCTCTCTTGTGTTGGTTGAGGTTATTGCAATCTGGTTCTAGGCCAGCGGTACTTATCATGATAGGCACTTTGTACCGCAGATCATGCTTTTTTATGCTTATTTTAAATGGTTGAAGCGCTGGGTGATCAATTGGTTGAATGTCGGCTGAATCGGTGACAACAATGCCAGCGGCGCCGCATTTGTGAAGCATCAACATTTTCGTTCCTGTCGTCGGATAATTTACATGACAGAAAGAAGTGGTGACTGTGTTTCGTGGGTTGCCAGCATGACAGGTATATGTTTGTTATCATCCAGCCGAAGACGGTTTCAACTGCGGTTACGGCTCTGTTATACTCCGACGCCACGCGTGCGCGCGTGCGATCGCGTCACAGCGACGTCACGTTGGCGAAAACCCGACGCTCTATACTCCGGTATCGTGGCGTAACCGACGCGACCGGCAGCGTTCGACACAGCCCTGACCGCCTCGACGCCAAATTGAGCATGCTGTATTCCGCACCGGCCGCGCCAGCGACGCCAGACCACGATGCATCACGCGCTGGCTCCCGGCAGCCCTCACGCGAGAAGCGAAGGCGAATACGAGCAATAGCCGACGACGGGAGCACCTACCCGTGTGGCTCCATGTTTCAAGAATCGGACTCTGTTGTCGAGAAGCTCGATCCAGGAATTCGTCCTCACCCGTGTGTCTCCGACACGAGAAAACTTGAGTACCGTGGACCGTGCGCTTGTCAAAGATGTACCGTATGTATACACTGACCGCCTACGCTGGCGGCGCAGGCGGTGCCCTAACAGTGCAAGCGCGAGTTTTTGTCGTGCAAGGCACGTCCTCGCCTTCGCTCAAACTTGGCGCTCAAGAAGTGCGAGAATTTTCATCTGCTATTCGAAACGAAAAGGAACCGGAAGTGGCACACTTTCGCAGGAAATGTGCCCTCGTAGTCAGATTCCGCGCATGCCTTGCCGGCGGCCCACCGCCGCGCGCCGCAGGGAGACGACAGGGCCGCCGGAGTATACAGAGGACGCATTTTTGACGTGCGCGGTGTGACTGACGTGACGTAACCGACTTCGGCCAGTCGTCGCTGGCGCGCGCGTTACGTCGGAGTATAACAGAGCCTTAAGTGTCTCACCAAGGCGTTTTATTTTGCCTGTAAAAATCTTCCAATAGGCGTCAGATCCGATGAGGACACCTATTTTAGATGGGCATGAAACACCTCCTGGTGCTACATCGGCGCCGAGCACGTTTTCAGAATGGAGTCGAGCTTACAGCTCTTAGTCAATCGGATGACTGATGACGGTGTAGATTTCTGGCACCTCCAATGCTTCCAAGTGGATTCGTGTGGCGGTGGTTCGATCAGATAGTTCGATGGTGACTCGTCGATAGTGATAGCGTGAAGGTCGTCGAGCGTTACCAAATGTAAATACGGTGAGCTCTTCGTTTCCAAGACATTTGCAGTTCAATTTTCTTGAGACGTCGCGACGCACGAAAGTTCCTTGATTGCCGCTGTCCAGCAATATTCGAACAAGGACTCTTTCATAAGCGAAGAAGCCCACACTTGGCCCGTTTGAAGCAGAACTGACGGTCCTTACTTTGCCGCGTTTGTTGGGGCACTAATAATTGCCGCAGAGTTTGAGTAGATTCTTCTCCAGGTTGGCCGATGCCCTCCGCAAGCGGCCGCATAGAAAGGTCAGGTGGTGCCCACCGCAAGCTTTACAGGTTAGGCTCCTTGCTGTGCGGCAGGCACGGGCGATGTGGTTCCGTTTGGCACACTTAAAACAGCAGCGTGCCCGTGTGACCCTTAATCGTTTTTCCTGGGTCGATAGTATAACCTGGCAGCTCTGAACGTCGGGTTCTGTGAAGCCACAGAGTGGACACGAAAGATCTCGACGGTGAACCGAGTCGTTGGTCAGTGCCAGTGCAGATGGATTGTTCGGTATGTACTGAGTTTGTAAGTTCGGCTCTTGTGGTGTGCCTTCGGATGCCCGAGTAGGTTGTTCCATGCACCCTTCCTCTCGTGTCTCAATCTGGAATTGAAGAAACGTCATGAAAAGCTTGACTTTATCGTCTGGGCGTCATTCTAGCACGTTAGGGCTGTCTATTGTCGCGCCTTTCTCTATTTTCTGTCGGTACATGAGTGCTAGATCTTCAGGAAGAGCTCTCATCAGTACGCGATGATGAAGCACCGCGTAGTTGTTGGGCGGAACATTCAAGCCTTCTAGAGATGTTGTGCGGAAGCGAATGGCGTCGAACAGCTGACGTAGTTGGGTGACGCTTCTTGAGCTGCTTAATTTCGGGAGATTCAGCAGCTGGTTAATATGCTCGTCGATCAAGGTATCCCGTCTTCCAAATCTGTCATGAAGTGTACGAATTGCAAGGTCATAATTCTGCTCGGAGAGACGAATGCCTTCGACAGCACACTTCGCGTTCTGAGTGAGGTATTTCATAAGGTACTTAAATTTCTCGATGGGAGGGATATCGGGATTTCTGTGAATCATGACATCAAAATGGTCCCAAAATCCCAGCCAATCCCTGATGTTTCCGGCAAAGGTAGGTACTTAGAGTTTGGGAAGGGCAACCCTTCGATGACTCCATGAGCGGGTGCTGTAAGGACGGTTCCGGTTAGAGGAAGGCTGCTCAAAGTTTCGGTTGTGGGAGGGTGGCCGCTGTGCTGCAGTGTGTCGGTTGGGGTGCTTGCAACATGCGTAGCGATGATCGTGAGTTAGTATAGTTTGTCCAGGGCGTAACGAAAGCGCCCTGGACAAACTGCCCACCACCGGCACTACATGTGGTGGCGTTGCGAAGATATGCGCTTGGTCTGCCGGTGTGTAGATCACAAAATATCGTTATTCTAGAAACGTCTCTATAAAGCTACCCGTCACCGGCAAATTTAGAACGGTTGAACAAGAACGACGAGGTCAATAAAAAAACTGCTTTATGTACGAAGCAAAATAGCGACTCTCCAATAATTCAGTGACGATAGTCTCACCGTAAGAGGGCACAGAAGGAGGAGGCGAAGGTCGTAGGGAGGAAAGAAGGGGCGGAGGGGGATGTATTTGTTGGTAGAGACATGGGGCAGGTTGCAGAGGAGGGAAGAAGAGAGGTGGGAAGAGAAAGAAATAGGGAGAGCGAGGGAAGGTAGAGGAGAGAGACAGCAGAGAAGGAGAGTTAGGTGAGGGGGAAGAAGTGAATCAAAAAAGGGATGAATGAAGGTGGGAGGAAAGTCAAAAAGACAGTTATTTAATTTTAAGCGGTGTCAGCTTACCTGTATATATAACTTGACATACAGTTCCCCTTTAAATTTAGCTGGGAAACGGAATTAGTCTATAGGTTAAGGGACGTCAATTTTTCCTGTAAAATTAGCGCGAAAACATAATTGGTGTGTAGGCCACGGGGCGAAAATGTTCCCCTAAATATAGCGGAAAATGTATTGACGGACTGGCTGCGGGTGACGAGGAGGGGCACTGTTAGGGAGGAGGGGCACTGTTTAAAAGACTGTCGTTCCTTAAGAACGCCTAGTAATTTCAGCTTTCTGCAGTACACGCGACAGAAAAATCAAGGTCAATATTAAGATGATCCGAGCGACTGATGAAGCCTACAGTACAATTAGAACCAAACGCACGATGTGAACATAGACAATGCACATGATGTTTCACTACGCGTTGAATGAAACACGCCTCCGACTGCTGTGTGTAGGGTCCACTAAGGTTCAGGCCTTGAACGTGGTCCTAGTGGTCTTAAAGTGTCAACAAATTATGTCCCAAAAACACGAGTGTTATGCTGTCAGTTCTCGCGATCCTGACAGTTGATCATATAAGATCTGAAAAAAAGTAGGAAGAAACGTGGGTGTCGCGGTTTTCACACATCAAAACTCCTGGCTGCCGAGGCTTCCGTGCAATGCCAAGCTGGAGAGATACTTGCTGCAGAATATGCGTCTAGCACATCCCCAGCCGCTGCTCCGACTCCGCCAAGACTGTGACCGTCGACAGCATGCCACTCGTATTTTTGAGTAGCCGGAAATCGAGGCACCATTTTTTTCGCGGTAAACACACCACCCCCACCCGTAACTGAAACCATAGTTTAACTTCCCCATTAAAAATGTCAAGATTAGATTCTTAAATCTAATCAGTTTATACGCATCGTCACTCACTTGCATCCTTCTATTTTTCCCCCTCACTCGTTGTGTCGTGTTTAGCAGGGAAGAAAATTGAGATCCCTCTTATTATGTAGATCGCAATAGGAGTGTCTTAAAATTATTACACTCATAAAATTCAAGCTCTTCACAATAACGGTCGCAATGTTAAATCAGAGTGACTACAGTTTATTCTTACTTTGTATCTGAAAACAAGTAATGATATAGTCCAGATCAAAGGTCTCTGTGGTTGAATATTGAAAGTGTTTTTGCTCAATATAACGAAATATTTCCTACCTTCTTGCCTCGGAGGAGGATTGTCATCACACATGGCGTCATCGAACTGATTGGCTGTAATAAACAAGAAATCAGGAGATAATATACCCTACAGAAAGATAACCTACGCCAGTACCAAAAAAATGGGAGCAAATCTGAAATCGAATCTGAAGTGGAATACACACATAACATATGTCATCAATAGAGAAAAAAGCATTTGGATGGATGTTAGAACTTGCCTCTACAGAACTATGATTACAACATTTAATTCAAACTATTAACTTCCATCGAATATGCAAACCTTGTTTAAAAACCATTCACGGAACAAAACATTAAAATTGTATATAACAGATAAAATGAAAAGTTGTGCGATGTATTTCCTACCGCTATCTACTCCACAGGATGTTTTCTTCTGAAATCGATATGCGGCTCCTGCCTATATGAACAAAGTTGAATATTTGTTCATAAATTGCTACAGGGTTAATATTTGATTTATATTCCGAAATATCTAACCTGTATGCAAACATCAATTAGCCACATCGAATAAAATATGAGATGTATCGTGTCTAACTGCTTTAATGCGGACTTAAAGAAAAAAAGTTAAATCTACCAATGAATGCAACTGAATAACTGCAGATACAGGAAACAGTCAAGATGACCGTGGTTTTATTTATAAATTTTTAATATTTAATTTTGCTTGCTCTTTTGTAATGTCTGCCACGCTGGTTTGGACTCAGGCCTGGAAATGCGTTTAAAATAAACATAATATAAAACGAAACCAAATAATGAGAAAAAAAAACAAAAAAAACATGGCCGTGTTTTTGAGGAATGCTTCACTGCAGACCACATCGAAATGAGTTAGCATTGATCGTCCTCTATTTATGTAATTTTAAGCCTGCATATGCCTTCATGAAATATGCTGCTCTTTGATGTTACTTCAAAACAAACGCGTCAACGATAACATTACAGAACACCGTATGGTAGACGGAAAGGAGCACAAAATGCATGTGAAAGCGCAGACAAGCAAATGTCCACTTCCTGTTTCAAGCTCTTCCTCCGCTATACCCGATTTTCAAAAACCGAAGGACTCCTGATAATCCTTAGAATTGAAAGCTGCATGATTTATGACATCGCGGTGTTAGGGATCAACAAAGAAATGCCGGAGTCCGGAAGGCAGACTTTTAACTCAGAAATCGTGCAAATAACAGAAATACTGAATGTTCTAAAGGCAACCGTTTATAAGTTATCCTTCAATTCTTGTTTATCCTAAAACTTAATATTTCAAGGTAAAAAAAAGGTGTTCATTAACTAAATATTATAAAATCACAGGTTCAGTGGCTCTGAGGAATAAATAGAGCGAGGAAGTGTACGAAAGCCGAGACAAGGTAGTCGAGTGTGTGTGCCTCGAACAGTTCTTTCGTAGCATTCCGCAGTCAGTCAAGCCTGGGTGCAGGACAGGGTAGGAGTCGACACTGTCGAAAGGGCCGCTGAGCTAGCCGAAGAGTACGCAACGCGTAGAAAGCTGAGCGGAGGGAAAGCGAACCCGGCCGGAGCGATCAGCGCAAGACCTTCCGACAGGGAAACGGCTCGCGAGAAAACGGGCCCGAGAAGCCCGAAGCAGGACAAAAGGTCCCAGAAAAGAGCGCAGAACACTCGAACGGAGACGAGGCGCGGAAAAGCCAAACAGGGCAGTTCGAGGCAAGGAAGCCGTCTCGCTGGGCTACAACCTGTCAGGAGCCGGGACACACAGCGGCCAGATGTAAGAAACCGCGGTTGTGTTCTCGACCGTGACCGTAGTGACGAGGACCTGAAGCTCCTTCGTCCCTATCTTCACGAGCTCCAGGTAAACGGAAAGCCGTGCAGGGTGCTTGCTGACAGTGCAGCGACGATGGACGTTGTTCATCCGTCGTATGTAACGACATCCGATTTTACTGGAAAGGTAGTTTGATCAAGCAGCTGCTCGAAAAGCACTGTGCGTCTGGTCTCGCCTATGGCGACGGTAAGGATAACTGGCCCGTTCGGAGAGCTAGTGACAGAGGCGGCTGTCTCGCAAACAGTCCCGTTGGAGTATCCTTATTTGTTTTCTAACCCGATTGGGAATCTGCTGCGCGTGAGAGGGGTCAACAACTGGGAGAAGACCAGTTCAGTCAGGTACGAGGTCCAAATCGCGTCAGCTCGCCCCTTTGTTGACGAGTGATCCAGAGCCCGAGGCAGCTGTCGGGGAGCAGGCACTACCACAGTTCGAGGCAGAGAAACGGAATGAGAGGATCAAAGTGGGGCACTTCGTTAAAACCCCAACAAGACCTCACAAACTGCAAAAAGTTTTTGTCTTTTTGTATTTTGTTCATAGTGACCTCTTGGAAAAATGAGTTGTGTTTTGGCGACATGCGGGTCCCGATACCCGCAAACTGTCCTAAGGTTTTAAATTTGTAGTTTTTTTTTTGCAAATTTTTGTAATCCGTCGTCCAGTCTGGCGGGTCTCCGGGCGAACTCGATGCCGGACTGCGGTGTGGCGCGGTGCTGTGTGGGACGTTTCCGCTAATGCCTCCGTTGCTCAGAGGTTTGGGAGTTTGTTGGGTGCTTGCAGCGTCTTCTCAGGCCTATCTCAAGCCCACTCTTCAGCGTCAGCGACGGTACCACCGGCTCTCGAGGTTTCCCTGGCCCGGAGGGGCTGTTAAGAATGGAACCTTCGGCGACCTTCTTCCGAGTTTCAACGCGGCGGAAACGAGTCATGATCTGTCCGGGAACGTCGCCTGCTGGACGGGGCCTACGCGAAACGAGTCTCGAGGAGTACGGAACCGGCGCCTACGTGTCTGCGCCTGCGGAGACAGGTCTCGACGCGCCCGTGACGTCAACGGGACGTGTGTGCGTGCGTGCGGCTTGGTGCGCTCCGGAAGGGGAGAGAGGCCGGGCCTAACTGCGGAGACAGGTCTCGACGAGTCCGTGACGTCAACGGGACGTGTGTGCGTGCGTGGGGCTTGGCGCGCTCAGGAAAGGGAGAGAGGCATGACCTAATTGCGGAGGACCATGGCTACGACGCACTTCTGGCTACGACGCGGCGGACTTTGCTACGACGCACTTGACGGCGGGTTGCTGCTGCGCACCTGCTGCCCTGGCGGGGAGTGAGGGAGAAAACGGACCCTATATAAGGCGGAGCGCGAGGCTGCTCAGGAGTTCTCTCGGATTTGACGACTGTATCGCAACCATGTAATTAAACCGTTCGTTACGTTACCAATTCTCCCACCTCCACTGGACCCCTGGGTTCTTCACTTCGGGGAATGGTCGTCGTCACGAGCCAGGAAGCTCCCGGACGTGCGGCTCAAACCCCGCCTCTAACAACTGGTTGGCAGCGGTTGGGATCGGACCATGCGACATCGTGCTACATCTGCGGGTGAGCGTTTGGACTTTGCTTTGAGATTCGCCAGGCTTCAGATTATGGGTAATTAATTTTGAACTGCTGGGAATCCTTAGTGTTTGACTCGTGCGCTAGGTTTAGGTACAACCTCGCGACAAGTTTTAGAACAAAGCCAAAGCTAAAGAGCAGCGATCATGGATCTAATGAGGTTACTGAGAACAGATTTATTCTGTTTATGTGAAGAATTGGGTGTGGAGGTGGAGCAAAGATGAAGAAATCTGAGATCAGTAAAGCGATTTCAGAGAGCGCAGAAGTAGAGGAAATTAAAATTGCGTGGGAACTGCTTCTGAACGCTAAGAGCGAGGCTGCAGCGAGAGAGGAACGGAGCAGGCTGCAGCGAGAGAGGAACGAGAGGAGCAGGCTGAGCAGAGCGGAAGCGAGAGAGGAACGAGGAGCAGGCTGCAGCGAGAGAGGAACGAGAGCGGAGCAGGCTGCGGCGAGAGAGGAACGGGAGCAGACTGCAGCGAGAGAGGAACGAGCAGCGCTAAAAGGTTAGAGTTAGAGATGGAACAACAGCGATTAAACTCACAGAACAGTAGAGTTGGGACTCCGGTGCGAGCAAGTGAGACCGAGTCGTATCAAATGAAGAAGCTCATGCAGCCGTTTAAAGTTGGGGAAGACGTGGGCCTGTTCTTAGTGAACTTTGAGAGGACATGTGAGAAGTTGAGCTTCGCCCCAGAAACGTGGCCGCAACGGCTTTTGACTTTGTTGCCCTGTGAGGCTGCAGAGGTTGTCGCGCGCCTTAGTGCTGGAGACGCGGACGACTACGACAAGGTGAAGTCCAGCCTTTGAAACGGTACCGCCTTTCTGCCGAGGCGTTCCGTCAAAGGTTTAGAAACGCATCCAAAAAGAGCAGCGAGGGCTACTCGGAATTCGCTTACGGGCTTAAAACCAATTTGATAGAATGGTTGAAGAGCGAGGAAGTGTACGAAAGCCGAGACAAGGTAGTCGAGTGTGTGTGCCTCGAACAGTTCTTTCGTAGCATTCCGCAGTCAGTCAAGCTCTGGGTGCAGGACAGGGTAGGAGTCGACTCTGTCGAAAGGGCCGCTGAGCTAGCCGAGGAGTACGCAACGCGTAGAAAGCTGAGCGGAGAGGAAAGCGAACCCGGCCGGAGCGATCAGCGCAAGACCTTCCGACAGGGAAACGGCTCGCGAGAAAACGGGCCCGAGAAGCCCGAAGCAGGACAAAGGTCCCAGAAAAGAGCGCAGAACACTCGAACGGAGACGAGGCGCGGAAAAGCCAAACAGGGCAGTTCGAGGCTAGGAAGCCGTTCCTGTGCTACAACTGTCAGGAGCCGGGACGCACGGCGGCCAGATGTAGAAACCGCGGGTTGTGTTCTCGACCGTGACCGGTAGTGACGAGGACCTGGAGCTCCTTTGTCCCTATCTTCACGAGCTCCAGGTAAACGGAAAGCCGTGCAGGGTGCTTCGAGGACAGTGCAGCGACGATGGACGTTGTTCATCCGTCGTATGTAACGACATCCGATTTTCACTGGAAAGGTAGTTTGGATCAAGCAGCTGCTCGAAAAGCACAGTGTCTGTCTGCCTATAGCGACGGTAAGGATAACTGGCCCGTTCGGAGAGCTAGTGACAGAGGCGGCTGTCCTCGCAAACAGTCCCGTTGGAGTATCCTTATTTGTTTTCTAACCGGTCAGAATTCCTGCTGCGCGAGAGGGGTCAACAACTGGGAGAAGGACTAGTTCAGTCAGGTACGAGGTCCAAATCGCGTCAGCTCGCCCCTTTGTTGACGAGTGATCCAAGAGCCCGAGGCAGCTGTCGGGGAGCAGGCACTACCACAGTTCGAGGCAGAGAAACGGGAATGAGGATCAAAGTGGGGGCACCTCGTTAAAACCCCAACAACAAGACCTCACAAACTGCAAAAAGTTTTTGTCTTTTGTATTTTGTTCATAGTAACCTCTTTGGGAAAATGAGTTGTGTTTTGGCGACAGCGGGTCTCGATACCCGCAATTGTCCTAAGGTTTAGAATTCTAGTGTTTTTGCAACTTTTGTAATCCGTAGTCCAGTCTGGCGGGTCTCTGGCGAATTCCGAGCGTTTGACTCGCGGTGCGGCGTGGTGCTGTGTGGGACGTTTCCGCTAATGCCTCCTGTTGTAAGAGGTTTGGGAGTTTGTTGGGTGCTTGCAGCGTCTGCTCCGGGCCTACTTCCACGCCCACCTCTTCAGGCCAGCGATTGTACCACCGGCCTTACGAGGTTTCCCTGGCCCCTGGAGGGGCTGTTAAGAATGGAACCTTCGGCGACCCTTCTTCCGAGTTTCCCAACGCTGCGGAAACGAGTCATGATCTGTCCGGGAACGTCGCCTGCTGGACGGGGCCTACGCGGAACGAGTCTCGAGGAGTACGGAACCGGCGCCTACGTGTCTGCGCCTGCGGAGACAGGTCTCGACGCGCCCGTGACGTCAAGCAGGACGTGTGTGCGTGCGTGCGGCTTGGTGCGCTCCGGAAGGGGAGAGAGGCCGGGCCTAACTGCGGAGACAGGTCTCGACGAGTCCGTGACGTCAACGGGACGTGTGTGCGTGCGTGGGGCTTGGCGCGCTCAGGAAAGGGAGAGAGGCATGACCTAATTGCGGAGGACCATGGCTACGACGCACTTCTGGCTACGACGCGGCGGACTTTGCTACGACGCACTTGACGGCGGGTTGCTGCTGCGCACCTGCTGCCCTGGCGGGGAGTGAGGGAGAAAACGGACCCTATATAAGGCGGAGCGCGAGGCTGCTCAGGAGTTCTCTCGGATTTGACGACTGTATCGCAACCATGTGAATTAAACCGTTCGTTACGTTACCAATTCTCCCACCTCCACTGGACCCTGGGTTCTTCACTTCGGGGAATGGTCGTCGTCACGAGCCAGGAAGCTCCCGGACGTGCGGCTTAAACCCCGCCTCTAACAGCGTCTGTTTTGGTCCCGGATTCGTATTTATTCTTTCCGGTTGTTTAACAATAATTGAAGTTTAGAGGAATTTTCAATGGCCCAGCCAGGAAGGAGCTAGAGTCTAAAGGTATTCCAGCCTTACTGAGGCATCTAGTCCCCATGTTTTTCAGAAGTACGCAGCATAAAAAATTAACTGATAAACACAGGAAAAATGACACTTAGTACATTCATGCGTACTAAATATTGAAACGTATGTAAAAATCAACAGCAAATGTTAAAACATGTTTTAAAAAAGTCGTCATTTATAACGTTATGCTAAAGGGTACACAATAGATTATTTTACAAACATTTTAATATGTAGTCATGTTTAAAAGGTACTTTATTATTCACAATGAATATTCCACTAATTACAGATGTATTAAAAATATTGGTCTCTTCAATAAGATAGAAAAACAATGTTTAAAAATGCCAGTTGATAAAAAAAAATCACTAGGCAGTCAAACCAAGCTTTGCCAATTATTTCGCAATTTAAGACAGAAATACACATACTTTGTTCAAGAAATGTCGGGTGTCGTTCTAGTTTGACTTCCAATGCATTTCAGGGTCATACATTTTAATATAAGAGCAACATTTTGGCTCGAAAGAACTGTGCTGCCTAAGCAGGGTTCCGAAAGGCGTAGTTGGCGCATGAAAAACGGTGTATTTCGTGATAACAAAACTGACTTTTTTTTTATTGAAAGGTTGGAGAAAAACGAGAAAAAAAGACGTCGACGTAAAACGAAGCATCGCTCCCAGGTGCGCTCAAAAATAGGACGGCCGCAAACAATTCTGCATTGTGAAACCAACCATTGGAAGTTTGACAATGCGGCACACATGTCACGCCAAGAGAGCAAACCATGGGATATACAAAGGCAATACGAACAGGCGAGTACACAATCGAATGCGCCGAATGGCGAAACACAACGTCGAGCACTCGGGGAACGGCAGGTGTTGGTCCGGAGACTGAAAGCCCCGGAACGCGGACAAGGTTTCTACATGTGACGTCGAGGTGTTGGCACTGATGTCCCACGTATCAAAGTGCTGTTGCTTCTGGTCCATGCCTGTATAGGAAGAATATGTATGATATGAGTGACCTCGGCACCCGCTAAAAAAAATACCAGTGATTTTTTTTTATGTACAATATAGAGTGTCTTTATTTTCACATTCAGGCTTGGTAGAGAGACTCGCTTGAAGTGAAGCAATAATATGATTAGCAACGAAGCAAATAACTTGTCCTATATTCACTCTTGTGAATTGCATGTGGACGGGATTGGCAAACGAACAAATAGAATAAAATGCGGTTCAAATTTGAAAGCAGTACCGATGATCCCATCTCAATATTTATACCTAATTATATCGATGTAATAAATCGGTATAAATTATAAATTACAAAATTAGTTTACAGGCCAAGCGTAAATAAATGCATTTCCTAATGCACCACAATTTATATATTAGAAATGATAATAAGCGTTGACAAGGCTGACATCTCACGGGTTCCTCGCTTGAAATAATCACATCCCCCTTCAAAAAGTTGGGACGTAATGTACTTACCGGGTGTCCCCAGTAGCGGCCAGGCTCTTTAAATCGACCGCAAAATTCGGCTTCTTAACTTATCGCGCTTCGATTTTGTGCAGCGTTGCCCACAGATGGCGCTTTTTTTTGTTGTAAAATTTGCAAAGAGCGAACTTACCTGAGGAAAAAGTAAAGAACAAAAAGGCTTAGCTCCTAGGAAACGCAGCGAAGCCACCGGTCTTCAAACAATACGGCGCCGTTTCGCACGGGAGACAAGAGATGGCGCAAGCGGTCGCGGCGCCAACTGCCGCCAACGAACGAGCATACGTCGCCGAAAGCCGGCGTCTTTAGCAGACGATCTTTTTGACTCAAAAGCGGCGCGAGCTTTTTTGATATCAGTGGCCAATGTATTATTTTATCATCCTTACCAATAAAACATATTGAATGAACACATAATCGATTAAAAAATAATTTGTCGGGTTATTTTGGCTGTTTTTTTTTTCGTTGTACTTATGTCGTCTGCTTTGCAGTTCCTTATTATTACTTCGCCTCTTTTTGTTTCTGCGACTGTCGCCGCCTGCGGAACGCGCGCCGCTTTTGAGTCGAAAAGATTCTCTGCTATTTGGCACCGGCTCTCGGCGCCGTATGCTCGTTCGTTGGCGGCAGTTGGCGTCGCGACCGCTTGCGCCATCTGTTATTTCCCGTGCGAAACGGCGCCGTATTGTTTGAAGACCGGTGGCGTCGCTGCGTTTTCATAGGCGCTAAGCCTTCTTCTTTCTTTAGTTTTTTTCTCAGGTAAGTTTGCCCTCTTACAAATTTTACAAAAAAAAAACACAATCTGTGGGCAACGAACGCTGCACACAATCGTAGCGCGATAGGTTAAGAAACAAAATTTTGCAGTCGACTTAAAGAGTCTGGTCTCTATTTGGGACACCCGGTAGATACGTCCAGACATGGCAGTACCTCAATTAACATTTTATTTATAGAAGTCCGAATCTACATTATTTCAGTAAGCGAATTTGTTGACCTAAAGAAAGAGTGCTGAATTGACTTTAGGAAACAAGAAAGTTAAAATTATTTATATGCTTACGATATATTTCAAGACATTAACTGGAGCTTGGCGTCGTGTAATCTCAAACACCTAGAATATCTCCTTTCATGCAGTCTCATATTTCTCTTATCGAGAGTTAGCGGCAAATCACATAGTTGTAGGAGTGCTGTCTGCTGGGACGTCTCTAATGACCAGCATAAGAATGATTTCATTGGGTGCCTTGTTGAAGAGCCACATTTTGATATAATATGCAGCGTATGATCTCATATGTCAAAGCGGACGCAGATAAGCCATACTAAAGAAAGATTTGTAAAACTTTATTCAGTCGTTAAAAAGTGTTAAGTATACATTTTTCCTTCACACCATTCTCTCAAAATTCGCAGTGTAATGTTACAAATATCACGCAGCTGATTGTCGACACACTAATTATATAGACGTCTCATACCAAGTTATTAACCACATTTTTAAAGTTTGCTGAGTTCTATCACACATATCAATGGCATGTAAAGTTGTTGAGCACAATGTCGCAGTTCATATGGCGGAAAAGATTAAAATAACCGGAATTACTCTGGTTGGCTAATGTAGGCTTCAACATAGTGGCCATTATTTCCAGACTTTTTTTAATATATGTATCATCGTCCATAGAAATTCACTTTTTGAATAAGTCTTAAGCTTTCAATTATTATCTTTTATGTGGTCCCGCAAACTGCGCTCTGGCTTTTGCGACTTGGCACCATTGGTTTTCTTTGAAAATGTTGAAATGCGCGGCGCTCGTGGCAAGATAATAAATTTTGGTATAAATTGTATAGCCCTGTGAGTGAGTGCGTCATATTAAAATTATAGGAGCGTGTAAACATATATCGTTCAAGTTTATTTTAGATCGATAAAAATAATACGATTGAGCCATTTCTGGTGAGGAAACTTTTTAGATAATTTTATGAATACTATTAAACGCACATTTGTTTCGATAGGCAAACACTTAAAACATTTTACTGAGTCTATGCACAGTGCAGTTTGTTTTAGTTTACGTGTCTTATTTCCGTAGTATTCTAGCTAGGCAGTCTACGTAGTAGGTCTCGTCTACTGCTACAGCAGTCTTTTAGAGACTTTTTTTTGCAGTTAAGTCACCAAATTGAAAGACTGCTTCACACACACCTAACTTCTAACATGTGCCGTTAAGCTTTTTGCATTAATATTAATATGCTTTCGTTATGTTGACCTGTAATAAAAATAAATAAATGCATACGGTTGTATTTCTACACACTGAACACTGTCGTTGAATTGAAAAGAAAGATACACTTGCTTTGGTCTTGAACAAAATAAAGAGTACGATATGACTGTTGATGACCTTGATGACTAAGGGTGAAGCAGTATCTAGGTATTGAGGTAGTCAAATACCCGAGCACTCGACAGCTTCTATAAATAAAACGACGGGATAGTAATCGGTCGCGCGAATGGAAGGCAGAAAAAAACAAGAACGAAGCATTATGAACCATTACAGCGGCTTAACGCACACCATGTAAATGCAATCACATTATTTGAAAACAAAATTCTTATAACGTTCATTACACCCACCCATCTTCTTTGTACGGCGTGACAAAAACCTATAGAGCACAGCACTTTATCTCCCCGGCATCAATAAGGTCATAACAATTCTGAGTTCAATCTTCTTAGTAGGTGTTGGGTCTTCATTACTTTATTCTTGTGCCCGTAATAGGTAGTAGTCCTAAGGAAAAGGGATTGAACTCAAGGAGATTTCTGCCAGTCAAGGTTAACGTAAAATGTATGGTTATGCATTTTAAGTAACAGTTGTAATGAGTGAGCACAACTAGGACATTTGGCTGCAATATTTTAATTTTTTGTAGTAGTTTTGTTTGTTCTAACTCCGGAACATGTATATGCTGGGTTTGCAGTTTCAGAACATTTGTTTTGAGCTGGCGAAAGCACGCGCCACACTCGAGCACGAATGTGACCAAACGACAGTGAAGTGGAAGTATCAGCGGTTCCCAAGGACACACGGATATTGGTAGATGCTTTTTGAAGAAAACGAATTTTGTTTCATGCAAGACGTTCGTCATGTAACTTTCGCAGCGTAGTCTGCTTAGGGGTAAACGGTGGGTAGAATGTCGCAGTGCTGGGAAAGCCTCGGGCAGGTGGGAGAAATTAACTTTTGTCAGAATTATGAGCGAATGGCTATACATCTTGGGAGGAATGTCAGGGTACACAAACAAGGGTCCGATTTTAGAGGGGAGTTCCTCCTTTCCCTCTTCTTGAAGTATTTGGTAACGTTTAACACCTCCAAGAAATAAGGCCGTAGCGCTCTTCTCCTGACGTCGCGAAGGAAGGCCATCGCGGGCGCGCGTTGAAGCGAAGGCAAAGCGCGTGGATCGACCGTCGTAACGCACTTTTAGTCACATACGCGTGTCTTATTAGCTAAAATGAAAGCTGCACATAGCAACGGGTCAAGAACACATTTTGTTACGCGGGCAAAATATTACACCGCTACATATTCGCTACGAAATGGCACGAGGCACGCGTAAAAGGCGTCTATAGAAAAATGTGATTGCTTTAAGTCGAAATCATTGAGTCACGCAATTATTGCGGTAGGAATGCATATTTTATACAGAAATACTTCGACAAAATGGCGAAACACGCAGTGATTAGACAGAGCAAGACAGATCACAGCTAGAAATCAGGTAGACGTAGTCAACGCAAACACGGCTCGACAAGTGTCACTTACGATCATGTAAGCTATGTTATCGAGTGCAGTCACTTAATTAAAATTTATGCAATTCCGATCGAATGACAATATGATGTCAACAAATCAACTTGCGACGCTCGTATAATCACTCAAGACAGCGAGCTGATCAAATCCCCAATTATTTAATTAAAATATATTAACTTTTCCGTGTGGCAGGGGTACTACACTTACTATTTACAGTCAACTAATTTACTTCTCCCTGTGGGCTCGAGCTGCCTAAGAACAAAATATAACCTATTTTGTATACAATAATACTATTACCTTATTACAGTTAAGATTCTAGTATAAACGCGGTAAAGGCAATAAAATAACATTAGTATAAATATACACATAAGCACAAAGAACGCACTTTCAATAATCACCCAAACTTGATATTTACCTTCCAGAAAAAAACTAGAATATTATCACGCATACAAACAAACGTTGACGCAAGAGTACACGGATAACAAAGAAGAACAATATTCCATTCTATCACAAGATTTTAAAAAAACAATCGACGGCAGCATTTGTTTGGCTTCTTACATGACCAAGAAAGCCCGTAAATAAGTTGTTTTTCACCTGTCGTTCGTATCCATACGGCCCACAATATCCATCAGAAAAACATTTGAACACAAACTTCAAAAAGTCTCTCTCTGTCGAAGAGAGGTCATCGACCAGTGTCATCGTTGACAAGTTGCCACACACGTCACTCAAACCGTAGCAGGACTTGTTCCGCGAATCCAAGTAAATGCCGTATACTGTCGAGCGAACACAAAAACGCTACCCGAGACAGCGATGACAAAATAAAAACGACGGGAAAAAAACAAGTCTCAAAAGAACCACCGACGAGAGCACCGACAGCAGGACGAAAGGATTAACGTTGTCGACCCATCTCTTGCTCGTGTGCGCTCCCTGCGGCGATGACTGGATTTTCTTTTTCGGTTCCCTTTCCTTCGGAAATGTCTCAGCGTTCCTTTTCAAACACTCAGCAGCTCACACACAACGTAAATTTACCAGAATCGGAGCCCGTGTGAGGGAAGATGTCGCATCGGAGCCAGTTCATTCGAAACATTCGAAAAGTGTGGGGAGCTGCGGGACTGCACGTAGTCCCGCGGTTACGGGGATGATAATCATAAATATTACTTTGGAACTTTCAACCTTGGTAGCGCGTTGTATATTACGTTTATATATATATATATAATGAAATGTACAAGACTGCGGTTTTAAAACGTATATTAATGTCGTACAAACGCGCACGAACACCACTGCGCCGCTCGACAAGAAACATTTCTTTCATCCCGATACCAGATATTTTCTCACGTAGTTGCGCCATGGCCTTCCTTCTCCGACATAGCGGCGTAACCACTCGGAGCGCAACGGCCTGATTTCTAGGAGGTGTTGTAACGATGCGCAATTTTTGAGTGAGGAGGAAACCTAAGAATGAAGAAGTTAAAAAATGGTACTTTGAGTTTCAATAATTTTCTCATGCAATTAGTCATGCCAAAAATATTTTTGTAGTTGGTACTACACTTGACACTGAAATATATCACAAAATAAATACATTTAAGTATTTTTGTAACGTTGGGATAAAATTAAAATGACCAGTTATAGTTTTGTCTCTGTAGACGAAGCGCTAACTCGTTGAAACGCGAAATCCCATTCTGGAAAAATATTAAACAAATGAAAGAAAAATAAATAAATTAATAACATGCGTATGCTTTTTTTAGGTCACCCTGTTCAGACACCGGCATCATAGGTCGGCACACAATATATGTTTTCCACACGCTCTCCACCCTTTTCCGCCTAACATCACAGGAGCCATATTATAAATCTTGGACTGAGAAAAATTAATTTAGATTGGGATTTTACTAATAACATATCGTTTGGAGGACCAAAAGAAAGAAGCTAGGAAGACAGAAGCCTGCTTTTCGGTACGAAATGTTTTAACCATAGTGGACTGCATTGTACCTTTTTATCCTCAAAAGCTCTCCGGTTTTCCACTGTGGTAAATCCGCGGTACCGCAAGAAAGGCAGCTGGCCCCAGCTCACCCATTGGACATGAACATCTCGTCACTATACTATGCTGCTCATCCCATTACTGACAATGCGGTGGGAGCTACGCGCTTGCCGGACCAATCAGCCGCCTTCATTTATTCACATGACCCCATTCCCTGCGCGTGGGTATGCGCGATGGAGCGTGATCACGTAGAAAAGGATAGAAGTGTGGCTGGCCCAAAGAGCACGTAGCTTCCACAGCAACGGGCGGCAGCGGAGGCAGGGGGAGAGGGGGCAAATTTTGTCCGAATTTTGAGCGACGGGATAATTTTCTAGGAGGAGAACGCCGACGTCCGGGTGCACAAACGAGGGTCCGTGCAAGACGGGAATTTCTTGCTTCCCTTCTCTTGAACTGTTTGGTAAGGCTGTGTGATTTGTGAGTTGATGAGGAATGCTGAGAAGGAAGAAGTTCAACAATGGTTTCATGGCCCCTTTAAAGTTTCCACCATTGCAGCGGGAATGTGTACTCTCAAACTTCACTCTCATTTCCTAGACATAAAAAATGAAACAATATATTTTACAAATATTTCAGGAGGTGATGGTGACTACATAGTACATCCCAAAGAAGAAAATCTAACATTTATGCCTTTGGGCTTGTGTTGTTCTTAATAATAATACTTCTTATAAGTTTATTCCTATCAACACTTATTACCATGCCCTTTAGAGCCATAAAGCTCTTATATCACTGCCGTTAAATGTATACTTTACTTCTTTATTTATGGTGTCAAACACAGTAGGTTGGAAAATTAATTCAAAGGACGATGACAAAAACGAAGCGGGTCACATCGTTTTCTTTTATATATTTCAGTCACGAAAACTGTTACTAAATGCACCATAAAACACGATAGGTCCCCGTCGTTTCTCCCAGGGGATAAATATTTAGAGCAAATTGCTTTGTAATTGTGTTGCACACGCGAAATGTCTTAGCATCACAAACGTTTAGAGTTCACAGCGTTCACGGCGCGCTCTAAATCATATAGTTTAACGCGTACCATGTGTACACTCGATAGCTGTTCCTAGAATGCAGTGATACAACCGAGATTCGGGTGGTAAATATGGCGACCTTCCAGAAACTTCCATAATCTCAAGCTTTTCTTTCTCAGTGCGCACACGAAGTGGAGCTCCTCATCGCTTATCCCTCTGGTCACATAACCTCGCCGTTAAACATCTAGCGTGTATCACCTCACTCTTTCTCTCCCACTCGTCAACCAATGAGTGTCGAGCCTTGCGGCCACGCTTTTATCTAGGCTTCACGAAATTTCGAGCACACAGCACCTAGCCAAGAACGTTTCATATTAATCATCAACGGATCCTTTGTTGCCCCACTAATAGAAAACCGTTCGAAACTTGAACGGGTTGAAAACTGGTCGACCAGTTCAGGTCTCTTGGTATTATGAGATACGGGCATATTTTGATTCGTGTATCCATTAAATGCCGACACATGATTGATACAATACCCGTTTAATACGGGTACCCGTTTCATACCGGCACCTGTTTCATACGATTACAAATCTGATACGAGTACCGTTTGGCACAAATACCCATCCCTACTAAAACAAAAACAAAAAATTTATATTTGAATAGTTTCCTATCGGTCCTCGCTCAATCACACCTGTAACCAATTCAAGCATTATTTCAAACGTCTAACCAATGTGCCCCGTCCGATTCGGTCTAATTGCTCTCTTGCCTGGTCAAGCAGTTCACAAGGTATGAGAGTAGCGGTGTGCGTTAAAGGCTTATTTTCAAACATTACTCGTGTTATACGAAACCTCCTTCGGTAGTATCCAGTTGCAACGCGTAATGACGGATGGTTATAGAAACTTCCACCGCGCACACCCACTTCACGAATCACCCGGAACTGGGAGCGGCTGTCAGTGGCATCCAGGACACCAACCCCGACCGCTATCAAAATTGACCACGTCGCATCTCCTTCCTCAGGTACTCGACGGATCCATTCTATCCCCACTGCGTGACCGTGCTATAACTTTTCCTTTCGTTCCTTTGCACAATCCGAGCTAAAAATACGAATTTTGTGCACCAGTCAAAGAAGAATGTCGTAAGTAGAGAAACCCAGTTATCGTGTTTTCACCTTTTACTCAGGTAAGTCCGTTCCTTCAAATGTTGATGCAATGATTCCACCACCTTCAGGCACATGTTATTAATCGTAGCAAGATGCGTAACCAAGCCGATTTATGCTGTCACTTTAATGGCTTCACGCAGATTCGGAACCCCACGGCAGAGCTGAAGTGTTGGTGTTGAAAGGCCTTAAAGCATAATCAATATAATGATGTATATATAACAAATATACTAAGCAGATATTGTACAGGCGATTCTCTTACTTATATATAAATAATTTCGATTTCCGAGTCTTAATTCATTTAAAAATTAAATTTGAACTTATCTACAGGATACTATGTAACAGCTTCCACCACTCTTGGTAGTTTCAAACAGCGACATGTCCTCCAGAAGTGGAGCATAAATGGCTCAGGTTACTGCCTAGTCCGGTGCTCTAGTTGTCGGAGGCACACTGATCCCGTCACTTGAAGCCTGCTTTCCACTCTTTCTGGTATTTCGGAAAACGTTTTGGTAACATGCTTGCAGCACCAGCTGAATGACTTGTTTGTTTGTTTGTTTATACCAATATTTAAGACATAACGGTACAGAGATGTCTCAGGGGACATGGCTAAAGGCATAAATGCCTGACGGGGCCATGCCCCCTTTCGGTAGCAACGGTAGCAAAAACATGAAACAAATGAGGAGTGATACTATTTCACTCCAAACAGAAAATTTATACAAAACAAAACAAATCACATCACAAAACAACATAACGTGAAAGGACAACTTTTTAGTTTACATCCTAAGTATTTTGCCTAAAACACATCCGGTTTTACTCCCCATGTGAGTAAATGTTCTTTAACAATATTTTTATATTGATATAGTGATTGTACGCAATCTAATGAAGCTAAAATATACGGGTACTGGTTTAAATGGTCTGGTATCAGAAAACTCAACCTTTGGTCTCCATAATTCGTTCGCGAACGCGAAAATAAGTCGCCTTAAATTATACGTGCTATCTTTCGCGTGGTAACACGCGAAACA
>JAZHYW010052455.1:0-61395 GCA_037355805.1 Ixodes ricinus
AGTTTTGCTATATACCAGCAATATTAGAGCCTTAGTTTATTTTTTCACGCCTGGAAGGTGTTTACAAGCACCTTTATTATGAAGCCGATCATCCAGGAGCTAGGAGCGCGATTCCCACACCGCGGTACCACCATCGCTGAAAGTTGCCGAATTTTTGCCCACAAATGGTGTTCGGAACGGAACACCAGCGAAACGCGCGTATGGGGGGGGGGGGGGGGGGGCGCAGTGTTTGGTTCGCGGCACCTATTTTATGTTCCTATAGGGGTACATTAATTATACAAAAGCCAATCAAATATTCTCAATATTTTTTTATGTAAAAAAGCTAAAGAAAAAAAGAAAAGAAGAAAAAAGAAAGAAACAGCTATCGGTATGAGCGAAGCAGCAGGGCCCCAGTCAGGTAAGCCGTGTCGGCAGCAAACCGCAAAAAAGCACACAGACCCATCATAACGCACGAACACGCACACGTGAACACAAGTACCGACGCCGCATGCACACACACGAACGTATATAGTACCTACACTACACGAACAAGGGGCCCCCTTTTCTACAGACGGTAGGTAGGTAGGCAGCGCCATCTATCTTCGCCCGCATGAGACAGTGGGAGGAGCCGGCGGGCCCGTTCGGGGCCCACGCGGCTATGCGATTCCGACGACAATGGGGGCTCATTGTCAGGCGCCCAAAGTCGAGGTTTGCGCGCCGGCGGCGCCAGCAACAGCAAAAAGGAAAGCGGGGTTCCCCGCGCGTAATTTATGGCGTGTTTGGTGTCGTTTGCTCAGCGCCTGTCCGACGCTCACAATGCGTCGTCCCGTAAGTGCGTCGCGTTCCCGCGGGCCGGATCCGCCCCAAAAGGCCGCCTGACGACGAACGCTGCCCTATGCCTCGCGGAGCTCCGTGAGCGGCGTTTCAAACACGCAGTGTGGAGGCCGTTTGCCGCCCCCCCCCCCCCCCTGCCTTTTCCTCCCGACAACCGCTGCTTTCTGAAAAGCGAATCGCATAAATCACTCTTTAGATGATGACGCCGCTGATGGACGATGTTGCTGCTGTGGGAGTGAGAATCCGCATGGAAAGTTTGTTGGGCTTCTCTTCTTCGCCTGCCCGTGGTGGCGTGCGTGCCGGCTTCGGGGTGGGAGTAGACGTGCCCTGCTGTCTGTGGGATGCGTTGTGCGGGTTGCCACTGCCCCGAGAATTAAAGGCACGGGGGAAGAGGGGCCGATGTAAAGTAATGGATGGGTCGGAGGGTTTAAGTAGGGGCAGCTGGAGGGTTGGTTTCCTGTCTGTAGTGTCAAGTACGACTCGAAGCGGGGCCCCTCCGTCACCCATGGAGGCAGAGGGATCGTGCTCAATTATCGGAGCATTTTGCGCTGTGTTTTTGTATTTCTTTAATAGAGCCTCGAGGTACAAGGGAGGGAATGCAAGAGCTATACGATGGAAACACGCAATGCGTGCATAACAGAGAGTAAGCCGCTGTTTGTAAGACGGCAAATTTGGGTCAGTTGTCGGGGAACTCTCAAAAATAGAGTCCACGTTTCGTAGAAACTTTCGCTTTTCAAGCCGCGAAAACTGCTCGAACATGCACTTTAACATAATACTATTAATAAAATAAACACCCTCAATAAGCATATTCAGAAGAAAAACTAATTGACGGGCAATAATGAACGAGCCAAAAAAACTAAGATGCGGTGTTATGACAAAGTTGGTGAGATAGCTATTTTACACAATAAGAAAAAAACGCTTATAAATAAAGAATTGACGGCAATAATTGAAAGGCATATGAAACTAAAAAGTGCGATTTTGTGAAATTTTAAGGTGACCTAAGTATTATTTAAAAAATAATGAGAACACACACACACACACACACACATCATATTAAGGTTCTGATTCAAACTAAATCTTCGACGAAGTTTTATAGGGAGCATTGCTTACTGGTTTCCTAGAAAAATACATTAGAATATTCTTGTTTTTGTTTTGTTTTTTAGAGTTTATATTATATACTACCCCCCCCCCCCCACACACACACACATCAAGAAGAGTACTAAAAGAAATGTCAGCTGCTGGTTGGGGGATGATAATGTTCTCTTTTTTTTTGCTGTACTGAGATCCTTGCCTGCACGATCTATTTATTTTCTGCCTTGTTTTAGTTTTGTTTGTTTACGACGTATCTTAATGATTTTTCCTTGACCTTACGTCATTTGTGGGGAAGATGAGGGTGAGAGATGGGGAATACAATGAAGATGAAATGTTTAAAAATAGTGCCGGATACTGGCTTCTCGAATGAACTTAAGCAAAGAGTCCAGCACGATCTTCCTATGCTGTATGTCGCCCCCTGGTCGCGTCCACTCCACGAAAGTTTTGGGTCGATGACAAGCGGGGAGGTCGTATATGGTGGCCCGCCTTAAGCGCACAGTGGCTCTGCATTCCCATAGAAGATGTA
The DNA here is from genome assembly GCA_037355805.1 of Ixodes ricinus. Classification (NCBI taxonomy): domain Eukaryota; kingdom Metazoa; phylum Arthropoda; class Arachnida; order Ixodida; family Ixodidae; genus Ixodes; species Ixodes ricinus. The sequence goes on from JAZHYW010052455.1 coordinate 2,432, forward strand.
TTATAGTTGCTGGACTCTTGCTCCCGCATCGAGTGCAGTCACCGTCGATAACCGGCCCGGGGTCATCGGGGTGTCGGACGCGCCTGGCTCTGTCCAGCTTAGCCTGCAGGGCAGGCGTTATTGCCGTGTTGGTGCGGATCCGGCGCAGGATAACGCGGTCGCTCCGGCTGTATTCGGCAGGTAGTTCGCCGTCCGGATCTTGAGGGAACCAGATCTGTCAGTGTCTTGCGCCTCCTCGTCCTTCCCAGGGACAGGAACTCGTCGGGGTCGAAGGGGAGGACATCATTTTCGCCTTCTTGACTTTGTTCCTGTTGCTCCTGGTCTGGTCTCGCAGGCGCAGCTTCAAGCGCCGTTCTGGCAGCACTGTCGGCCTCTTCGTTGCCATATATGCCGGAGTGTCCCGGCACCCATCCAATTCGAAGGACGCGTCCTTCATCTGCAAATTTTTGGCCTAATTCTCGCAGCTGTCGGACGGTGTTGCTATGGGTGTCAACTTTGTCGCATTCTGTGTGTGCCTCCCTACTATCAGTGAATACCCACACGTGTTTGTAGAGGGCTTCTGTCTTATTACAGTGTGTGGCCGCTTGTTTGGCTCCTGCCAGTATAGCTTGTAGCTCGGCTTCCTTGAGGCTACATTCACCCTTAAGTACTTGGCTGCATGTCATCTGGGAGTTTAGCATGAACCATCCAATGGCTCCTTGTCCGTCTCCTCGCAGTGCAGCATCTGTGTATACGTACAGGTTGGTGAAATCTCTGCTGTACTCTCGAACAAAGTCGATGTGGTCCATGACTCTTTGGAACCGCCGCTTTTCGTGGTCCTTCCCCATGTTGCGAGCCAGTGGGGCAAATGTAGTAAGCTGCATGGTTGTATCTTCGAGGCTTCGGTTCGGGAGTGTCGGAAGGTGATCCGTTGCGTAACCAATATGTCGCAATATGGCTCTTCCCGCTTCTGTGGTCTTGAGTCGGTCCAGTTGCGCGTCCTTGAGTGCGTCTGCCCTTTCCTTGAGAGTATTGAGCTTAGAGTGGATGTGCAGGTCTTCGATTTTTGCGAATCGTGGAAGTCCGCTAATTGCTCTCATAGCTTCCCTGTTGAGCCTTTCAAGTTTTAGGGCTTGTGTTTGTGTAAGTCTATTATAATTGTAGGCATAGAGTGCTTTCGAAGTCAGAAGCGCCAGGGCTAGGGTACGTGTTACCCTTTCTGTGGCTCCCCATTTCTTCGTGGCCACTCTTCTGATTAAGTGCAGCGTGCTCTTCCAGGTTTTCGTTACCCTCTTCATCCAGGTATGGGGCCTTCCGTCTTGATCGAGGAATAGTCCGAGAATCCTCAAACTTTCAACTCTCTGTATCTCATCTCCCTTCATGGTCAGGCGTATGTTCTGTGTTTCTGTCTGAGATTGAATGCGTCGGTTGCCCACCACTATGTATGAGGTCTTATTTGGTGCTGCAGACATGCCGACAGAATGCAGAAACTCTATGATGGTGTCCAGTGCCTCCTGTAGTATTCCTTCTTGTCTTCCCACCGCTCCGCCTTTGGTCCAGATTGTGATATCATCTGCATAGATGGTGAAGCAGAGGTCTTGGATCCGGGCCAGGCGAGGCGGGAGATCGGCCATGACTAGGTTGAACAGCGTAGGTGAAAGGACTGCGCCTTGAGGGACTCCGACCCCATTCGGTGTTTCGGGACCTGCGGTGTTTCCCACTTTGACTGTAAATTTCCTTCCCTCCAAGAAGGATTTGATGAAGTTGAGTGGTGCTCCTTGGATACCGTGGGCGACTGCGCTGTCGATTATTGACTTGTGTGGTACAGAGTCAAACGCTTTTTTGACGTCCACTGCTACAACGATGCGTGGATCAACTTTGGAAGGTGTTTCCAGCACATCTGTGTAGATCATCAAAAGACTATCTTGAGTCCCGAGGTGTCTTCGGAAGCCTGTTTGCGTGTAGTGGAATGTGCCATTGTTCTCTAGAATGTGCTGAATTCTGTATAACGCCATTCTTTCTGTGAGCTTGCATAAATTCGAGGTGAGTGAAATGGGTCTCATGTTAGCAAGCGACGTTGTGGGCTTGCCTGGTTTAGGAATCGGGATGACCCAGGACGTCTTCCACTCTTCTGGAACTTGCCCTGTGGTCCAGATTTGGTTGATCCATGTTAGGAGCTCCTCTGAATGTTCGTCTGGCAGGTTCCTAAGGAGAGCATAGGTAATGCCGTCTGGGCCTGGTGTACTCTTGGTTTTGCATTGCCTTAGGGCCGAGATCAGCTCCCCCATAGTAAAGGGGGCGCTGGCAGGATCCCCTGGTGCATAGTCTTGACGCTTGTAAGTCTCTTGTGGGGCGGGTGTTGCGGGTTGCGGGAAGAAGAGTTGTCCGGCTTCTGCTGCCACTTGGTCTTCTGAAACTCGCAGTGCCAGCGCGATGTTTTGTGCTGCAGTCCTGCTCTTTTTCGGCCTTGCATAGCTTGGAACGTCCTCCACATCTTGTCAAGGCCCGTCCTACTGTTGAAGGAGTCACAATGGTCTTGCCATTGCTGCCTAGCAAGTTGGTTGGCGTACCTCTTCGCAGTCGCCGTCGCCAGATTGAGCTTTGCCCTCAATGCTGGTGGTTTGCCCTCATTCTTATATCTTTCCAGGGCTTCAATTCGGGAGGCCCATAGGTTGAGAAGGTGTGAATCCGGCGTCGGGTCGCCTTCCTTGACCTTTATGTCTTGTGTGGCTTCCTTGAGGGCCGCCTGTAGTCTTTCTGTGAACCCGCCCTCGGTCAGCCCTTGAGTTAAAGCTTCCCTGAATTTGTCCCATTTCACTCGTCTGTGTACCCGCTTCTTTACACCGGTTGAGAAACGGGTCAGTCTTACGGTGATTGGTAGATGGTCACTGCCCATACAGTCGTTTGAAAGTTGCCACTCGAGTTCGATGTTCCGAGTTGCCCAGGTGAGGTCGGGTGTGGTGTCCTTCTGCTTCGCGTGCATACCTATTCGCGTCGGCATATCCACGTCGTTCGCGAGTCTAAAACAGTTCAGAGTCATTGCTTCAGCTATTTCCTCGCCTTTGGGTGAGTCACGGGAGTATCCCCACATGGTGTGCGTCGCATTGAAGTCCCCACCCACGATGATTGGTACCTTTCCCGCCGCGAGTTTCAGGTGTGGGATCCAAGCGGTCGCGTTGCTGCGCACGTTATATCCCGGACGCTCATAAACCGACACCACCACCAACCAACGAGCACCGATTTTCACCAGCACTGCCACAATTTCGTGATATTCGTTGCACCATTGCGACATGTCGATCTGGTCTTGCGGTAGGTTATCATCTACGAACACTGCTGCTTGTCCTTTAGCTACCGGCACGTCCGGCGTATCAGACCCCCTGTGCGGTCTTCCCCGCTTCTTGTACCGTATAGTCGGAGTCATATATACGTTATACCCCGCTATCTTTTTTCTACACCCCTACCTCCTGGAGCAGGAGGGCTACTGGTTTCTCTATAGTTAAAACACGTTTGTTCAGTTCACTCACTTTTCCCGCGAGTCCGCGACAGTTCCATTGAACAACACATGGCGGCCTCGGGGCTTGGCCCCGATTTGAAGCCCTGTTATTAGTTGAAGCCATCTTGACTGTCGTGGCTCATTGTGTTGGCGCTTGACGAGTTTGGTTTGCCACTATTTTCTTGTCCTTGGAACAATGAGCGGACAGCCTCGTGCAGAATTGGTGTTATCATGGCTTTAAGCTCCTTTTGTACGATCTCTCTGACCACGCTCACGATGGTGTTCTGGAGATCGGCCTTGATGCTGGCGACCATTTCCTCCATAGAGGTCTTGAATTCCGCCCGTGTTACTAATGCTTGGTCTCTATCCGAGCTTGCCTGGGACATGTTTGTCGCCGTGTATGTGGCTTGGTGTTGTAGTGGCTCGGAGTGTCGTTGGGTTGTTGTTTCCATCTGCTCTCGAGTCGGTACTCTTGACCTGGACCCCATGAGAGCTGCTTTCATGGCTTGAACCATGCGTGGAATATCTTCGTCCTCTCTCTCTTCTATCGTACTTGTTGCGGGTGCTATCGCCGTCTTTGGAAGCGCTGGGAAGTGTCCCTCAGTTTTTGGCGGCACGGTTGGCGTGGGAATCTCTTCTCCCTTGGGTAATTGCGCAGCACAGTCCCGTTGCCCGCTTTCATCCCTCGGCCCAGTGTCTGAAGACCATCTTGATCGAGGTGACCTACGTCTGTTGCGTGTGGGTTTCCCCTCGGTTTTCCCTTCTGTCGAAGCTGTTCGTTGGCCTCCCTCCATTTGGGACAGGAGGAATCCGTGGCCAGGTGGGTCCCCTTGCAGTTCTTACATTGCGGGGAGGTGTCCATGCAGCCATCTTCTCCGTGCACGTGTTCCCTTCCGCAGTCCGGGCATCTCTGCTCTTCTTCGTTAGGGCAGATGTCCGCTTTGTGTCCGATAGCATGACAATGCGTGCACACCACCGCGCGGGGTCTGTATGCACACACTTGCCTCATGCAATCGTAGTATGTGACATATCTTGGGGTTCTCTTACCCTCGAAGGTGATTAGGGCGGTCTTACTGTTCTTGCCCATCGGTCTTGCTTCCAGGATCCAGTGTGTAGTGCTGACCAGGTTCGGTAGCAGGTTTTCTGGGTCGTCGGTGGGGTCAATTCCGTAGATTACCCCTCTGACCTGGTTCCCATTCAGGGCGAGGTATGTGGAAACTGAAATTTCCTTGTCTGGTGTTCGTATCGTCTTCAGCTTTAAAAAGTGTTCCGCAAGCTGTGGCAACAAGGTGTCCACCGCAATGGTATTAGTGACCTCCTGGATCCTAATTCGATAGCACCTTTCGTATTTGGAATGGTTGTCAATAGACTTTGCTAGGGCAGTCTTCAGATCTTTTGGCGACAACTCTGTCACACGCACTCGCTCACGCGGTCGTAAAATGACTGTGTCATGTTTGTCACCATCACCTCCCGGCTGTTTCTTCATGGGGGTCGGCGCTATCACTTTCTTCCGGGCGCCTCTAGAGACGACGGTTGACCAGGCAGCTTGGTCCATCTCGTCATCACCTGATGGGTCACGGGAGCTCCACGAAGCTTGGTGACAATTCATATCGGCAGCGCTCGGAGAATCCGAATTTTGGAGTGTCGGGTGTCCCGACGCATCAAGTTGAATGTGTTGATCGTCGGCTCTCACCGCCTCACCGAACGTCGGGATCGCCTTCACCTGCTGTTGCTCGGCGTCATTGGTTGTCGGGTCGCTTGGAGCCCTTTTTGTGTTATGGTCGTCCTCCCGGGATTTCTGGTCCAGGGTGGGTGCAGTCTTCGTCAGCGAAAAGCCTTTTCTCAACCTATAGAGCGGATTCACCCCTGTCGCTGCATTGGTCGCGTCAGCTGCTGCCATTAGGCTTAGCTTGGCCGTCGGTGCGGTTGCGTTTGACAAGGCCTTCTTTCCGGTTCTCTGCCTTGCTGCTCTGGTCCCAACCACCAGAAGATGCTTCGCTCCGGTGCCGGGAGGGTTCCCATGCTCCGTCGTCGTCTTTTGGGGGCCATAAGCCCCCGAAACAGGCAAAATTGGGCAAAAACTATGGAGTTCAAAGATTCAGTACTCCTTCCTTAAGAAACTTCGGCTTGTTTTAGAGTGCAGCTCTTAGGCACCCGTTCCCGTGTTTCGCGACGTCGGCGTCGAAGTCGGCGTTGGCGTAACCGCGCTAAATTTAGCGAAAAAAAAAAGATGACGCCACGTGACCTTAGCAATTCAATTCCCCGCTAAATTTAGCGGGGAATTGACGTCACGTGACCTCAACAGCAATTCGATTCCCCGCTAAATTGTAGCGGGGAATTGAATTGCTGTTGAGATCATGTGATGCCAATTTTCCCGCGAAATCTAGCGGAGAAACTGAATTTGTCCATAGGTGACGTGACACGAAGTCATGTGACGTCATTTTGCCCGCTAACTTTAGCGGGAGAATCGAATTGGTGTTTGAGGTCACGTGGCGTCAATTTTTCAGCGAAATTTAACTGGAGGAGGAGGAGGAGGAGGGGCATAACCTCCTCCTCCTCCAAGAGCTGCGCTCTAATTTCGCATTACCAAGATTTGTAAACGTCTTGCAATTTTTAAATATTACATCGTTTCAAACGCAAAAACAAAAGTATAATTTCCTTCCCTCCGACAGTCGAAGTTTAGCAAGACATACTTCGTGCAACCACGATAATCGCGTAATGCTCGCTTTTAATCTGGTGGTCGAGTTCAATCCCCACCCCTGCCCGTCTCGATCTGGATGAGCATCGTACTGGCGTGCGGTCGTGTACTACTACTGCGTGGTGCACGTTAAAGACCCGAGGCTATCGGTTGTACTGCACTGGCTAAATTGTTCATATACAGCGAGTGATTCGTCGCAACCTTGAAATGGCTGACCAACTATACGCTGTATAAATATCCACACAGCCCCAATTATTATCTGGTGATCACGACGAGCGTACGTAGAGAAACTGAGGGAGAGGAGGATACGAGAGCGTGTAAGGACGTCAGAGCGCAGAGCTCTGATTTGAAGGATAATGGGTATACACAAAGGCTATAGCTGCTCTTGTCTCTACGGCACCGTCTCCATCCAAGCAGAACGAAGAAGAGTATCGTCTGCTCCTAGCATGATGTTTCGCCTCCAGAAACGTTCGGATGCGTTGGAACAGTGAGTAACACTGCAACGGTTTGCTAAAATCTTAACCGGCGGCTGGCCTTTACGTGCGCAAACAGTAATCGCTCCAATCATGACCAGCCACTCTGACGTCCACGCATGCTGTCATCTCGTCTGCTTCCTGCAGTTGCTCTTCGCATAGGAGAAGTAACACACCCATGTTTAGGGAACGAAAAGTCGTCAACTGCTGCAGCCTTCTTTTCATCGGCTGCGTATCCTACATAGAGGCTTTGCATGCACTGCATCTCGATTCGCGATCCTATTTCTTGAACTATACCTGACCGAGCTTCCGACCGTAAATGAACTGGATTGTTGAGCTTCCGCTCATTATTGACGATCTTGCAACGACAAAGCCAGAGAAATTGACCTACAATAGTTTCAAAAACGCATTTGTATTAAAAGGTGTGAGCTACTAGAAGCTCCAATTCTTCGGAATGGCATTCCTTTTACAGTGCGGCATCGAGCAATTTCATGGTTTTCTTTTGTGTTCTATGAACAACGTAAAGCTGTTGTCGGTCTGGTTGCGGCCAATATTGATACCCCAAATGATGCTTGAATATTCACTCAGTTGAAGAATGTTTCGAGCTATTTTTTGTGAGCAATTCGCCTTTCTATGCATTTTTGCGAGTGATCGTATTCTGTAGTTACGTTCAGTACTACAGCTGTGCGAAAAAATAAAACATTTCCTTATTTTATTGGACTTTCAATCAAGATGGTATTTGAAATTGAGACACTGGCCTTTCATATATGGTTGTGTTCCACGAACCACCCTTTAATCGATTGGGAATTAATTGTTCATTAGTGTGTTCTTGTTCCCAGTGACTGTTGATTGACTGATTTTATTATCGCAACTATGTCGCAACCGCAACCGCAGCAATAATTCAATTAATCTTCCCGTTCAGGAATTGTGCATTTACAGCATATCAGATTTATCTCTAGTCCGCTATCGACAAAAGTTGCCGAACCTCATTCGCGTTCGCCGTGAGCACAGACCTGCGAGAACAGCGGCATGCGCCACAGCTTTTGTAGTCTCTATCGTCCCCAACAAGTCCCCTGGCGCCATCTCGTGAAAGCCATCCAAAGTGCCAGAGGCCTGTTGCGTTTTTCGGGTTGTAGTTTTTTTCTTCTTGATCGATTTGCAAGTTGGCGGGAAGTTCGAGCGGCAATACGCAGAAAGGAATTGACTACTTCCATAAGAAGCCTGCCATGCAACACGGCGCGCGTGCACTCGGGAACTAGTTGTGCCAGGGAGGAGGTGGCATGGTTTCGGTTTCGATCGTCACGTCGACCGTAGATAATACACAGAGCGTATATATTGTTTTCTGGTCCCGAGAGCGTCATTTTGGTCTCTCAGGTAACCTATGCGCAGACCTCGAGAATTTAGCACAGGCCCGAGACCGTATAGCTTGTCTTAATACGTGCTTGTTGTATTTTTGTACTCGAGCCGCTGTTAGCGTTTCGAGGTATGTGAACAGAGCCAGTGCTGGGAATCTCGACGCTGCGAAGCGGGGATATTGCTTGTGTACCGAGTCAACGAGCTGTAACAACCAATGAAAGTATGCGTACATCAGCTCTCGCCTTTATATTAGCGTTGCTCGTCAGGAGGCTTGTTTTCTTTTGTTGCGTCCGTAGACGAAATATAACTTTTTTCAATTACTGGGTTTTTCTTAATAAGCCTGAGGTATGCGAGATATAACTCGGAGGTGCCATTAAAAAGCTCAAGTCAATTGCACTTTTATTTGTTATCCTGTGCTGACCCGCAGTAGTGCACGAAGTGAAGTCCCCGCCGCTTGCAGTATACCCAATTTATTAATCGTTAATGCGCGTGAAGCTATCCGAAAGCAGTCATATGGGCACATTCGCACATACAAACCGTTTTAAGAAAGCAAAGTCGAGCACTTGTGTGAAAGAATGTCGCACGTTCGCTGGAAGTGCAATCGACGGGCGGGAACCAAGCTTATACGGTGCGCCAAACGGACGTAGGAAATTATTCAGAGCGCATTTGATGGTTGCTGATGGAAATAACACATGTTATGTGTTTGCTTTCTTCCTGATTGGGTATGCGAGACAATTTCAGACACACCGTTCAGACACAAATCTTGGGCGTCAGTAAAAGCTCGTCCAGAAAGGCTTGAGCGAGGTATAGGGGCGCTTGTTAGGGCCTCCGTCGTAGCTTCTGAATCTCCAGCGTTTGCGAGCTTAATCTCCTGTCAGCGCAAAATTTGAGTGGGATATATATGATGACACGAGGAAGACATCATAGTAATGTTTGTACAGTAGCGAGGTCGAGTGTGTTGCGTTTCCTTAAAAGTAATGCGTCGACGCTGGGCTCAACTCTGGTACTCCTGCGAGAATGCGGCCTGCTACGCCTAATGAAGTAAGAAGAAGCGGACGTCTGGCAAAACAAAATGCGTATAAGGCTCAAGGTGACCAAATTTCAGATGTAGTTCACTGCCTTCTAGACGGGATTATTGAAATCGAGCTCGAAGATGCACTGGTGGGGTGGGGTGACTAGGCCACGTCTTGCTGCGTTTGCATATGCCGCATACAATATCCGGTGTTTCGGGAACCAAGGAAAGTTCCCCGGTTCTTCGTTTTTGTATCACTCGCGACTGGGTGTGCTCTACGTTCGTGAAAAGTCAGATAATCGAAAATGCAAGCAGCGCGTTCGGTCCCGGCGTTGATGGCATGAAATGCGAGCTGCTCAATCAGAAACCGAATCTGAGTGGCCAACCAGTTCCCAGGTGCACTTGCGTGGTGATTTCGCCGCGATGGGGCGCCTCGGTTTTGGAAGAAGTCTGGTGACATCGCCGCTGTCCTTTACCACTTGAGCCAACGCTTACTGTAATTAGTAAACTGCCACGTAAACGTTTTTTTCATTAACTTTTTTCCCCAATATCTGCCGCAAGCCAAACAATTCATTCAATCCAGTGCTTTATTGGTCCATCTGCCACCAGTAATGTGCCTGGGGTCTTTCTCAGGGTGAACCTGGAAATGGAGACATCCTTTGTCACATCGATAGCCGCCAGCGCATGACAAATAATGGCTGCGAAAGAAAGTTTGAGGTGGGAAAATGGCGTCATTAAATAGTGTCAGAATCAGCCAGCGCTGACCGCTTGAGCTTAGTCACGCCAGATAAGTGTGCACGTTGAGAAGCATGAAGCAATAATTGGGTCTGTAAAATGGCTAAGATGTCACCACCAGAAAAAAAACGCGTGCCTACGAAAGCAACCTAGCCTTTAGTAGTCACGACTCACTGATTAATTAAAACGCCAGCGTTTTTCCGCACTGCTGCTGCTCTCTCAACTGTTCTTGCGGAGGCAAGAGCAGATTTATATAAGAAGCTGTGAAACTGCGTGGGTGGGAACAAATGGCGCGCCCTTTCACGTGGACACAGAAGCCATTACATAATTCGCGTGACGGCGCGTTTTCGAGGGCCAACCTTCATGGTAGGGCAGCTCTGAAACTTTAAAAACACGACTTTGCTCGATGATGTATATCGTGCTCGTTGAGCGTGATAAATTCTTAGAACCCCTGTGCTGATTTCTACGATTTATAGAACGAATCTGTGTTTGCAGCCAAAGGCGGTAAGGTGAGGTCGCTGCGTTTCGTATGCACCACGCGCACCAAAGAAAGGCTGCGGCCTTTATTCCCTACTCCGAATAAACTAAATACAAATATAAATATAACAACGCCGAAAAACTAAGGGACTGTCGACCTTCGCAATACTCCCCTTACTTTAGTACACTCATGGAAAGCGCTGTAGCATGCAGAAACGAGAGGGCTTTAATCGAGTGAAAGAAGCGAAAACTAGCTCGCATGACGAAGTTAATTCTACTAAAGTGTATATATATTACAATCAGTGACAGCTTAAAAATCAGAGACGTACTGCATCCTGAGCATGTCATTATCGCACCATAGCCAATCAGACTGCGGCATTATACGATAAGATTGCCCACGAACCAATCACGAGGCGATAATCGTGAACCCGCCAAGCCCGGGTGAGTCCTATACATCTCATTCTCGCACCGTATCCAATCAGATTGCGGCATTATACCCTGTGATGTGCGCGGCCGAGAAATATCACCGGGGTACAGATGTTTTCACCATGACACGGCCCCGCGTGTCACAAGATAAACTCGTCGAGAGGCCGGAGAAAAAGCACTAGCGGGAAAGAATGGATAAAGGGAGCAAGAAGACGAGCGGTCCGAGGAGCTGGCTGACCGATGAGTTCGTCCTGGTTCGACTAGGCCGGGAACTCAAGAACGCGCATGCTTGGCCACCGCTGCCGCTGAGTTCGTCCTGGTTCCACAAGGCCGGAAACTCAGGGACCCGTCAGCCAGCTCACCGCCCTCGCTGGGTTCTTCCGGGCTTCTGAAGACCCGGAAACCAAGAGTTCACCCGCTCAGCCACCTTTACCGTCGCAACGACAGAAGACTTCAAGGCCTAACGCCGGGAACTCAAGAATCCGTCTGCCTGGCCATCGCTCCCGCTGAGTTCGCCTTGGTTCCACAAGGCCGGGAACTCAGGGACCCGTCACCCGCTCAGCCGTCTCTACCGTCGCAAGGACAGAAGACTTCGAAGGCCTAACGCATGACACGAACATTTTTTCTATTGACATTAAGATCTGTGGAAGTCGCGTGTGTAACGTCTACTGATACCGCTACTGTAAATATTTTGTATAACTTTTACTGATACCGTGGCTGTAAATATTTTTCTTTTTCTCTTCTTGGTTTAAACAATTCTCAAAGCAAACAGTCTCGTTCTCAATATCCAAGACGCGAAAGCTCTCCCGAACCTCTGACATACCCCTACAAGGGGCAGGGACGAAGTCCCGTGCACGTCAAAATTACATGCTCTAGCGTCTCGCTATTACAGTGTCATACGGGATATATCTGTCTCTCTTAAAATTTAACCCTATATGCATTTCTCCTTAACAATCCCGTTCTCGTCTCAAAAGCAAAATAGCTTCCCCGTATATTATGAAACACCTGTTATTTTTTTATGTCTTGCTTTATGTGACCTGTTAAAGTTAATTTCTCTTGAATTCTTCTCCTCCTGTTAGTTTTTTTTTTCTGTTTCTTTTACTCCCGTTTTCCACATAGCTATCTTGCTCAGTCCCATCACTATAGTTGGTATTTAAATGTTAGCATTCGGGTTCAATTCAATTAATTTTCTCTTTAAAAGTTAAGACCAGGGCGTGTTAACACCTCCACCCTTATGCGCCTTGGAGTGACGTTGCTCAGTTCAAGGGGCGGCATTTTTTCATTCTAAGACAGGTGCACTCGCCTGTTTACGATCAAAATGAATAATGACGAGAAGGTGCATTTGCATGCGCGATATCTCTTTCTTTTTCTCTCTCTCGAATTTGCATAAACTTCGAGGCGTCCAGGATCCGCGGGAAATAATAGGTGCCGTTTAAGGATATGCAAATGAGGACCCCCACAGAACCTAAGAAGCGGCGGATATACGATCGCCCCTAATTAAGCACACCGGCTGCCGATTCCGTTCTTCTTTGGATGCATCAAGGGCCAAGTTTTATCTTCTCGGCCATCCAATGCTTGACCGTGGGGTAGAAGGCAAGTAAAAAAACCGCGATTTGCGCAGTACCGCCGTACTCAAAGACAACGATGGCTCGCTAAAAAAGAAAGCGTTATAATGTAGGTCGTTTATAATTACGAGAAGAAAATTCGTGCATTTTCCCGGCTCGTGCCCGAAATCTTTTGTTTATATAGCGGGCTATTCGTATTAACAGGGCGAGTGTTAACGAGGCGTGACCGTACCGCGGTGATTCTGGGGAAATAAATCGACCAGGTCGAGACAAATAACATCGTCTTCAATGGCAGACTTCCTTCGTGTCGGCCGTGGATCTTCGGCGAAGTCATTATAAGAATGAGAATAACGTCGTCGCCCGGGGGTCGGTTGATCTGGCAGGCACCGCGATGTTCAGTTCTGGTATATTCGGCTGGTCACTTTCCAGCGCTAAAATTCTTTGAATCGAACCTGCGAGATTCGGGAGCGTCTCCGAATCCGAGCCGAGGAATTGCGCGCCAGGTGAACGCTCGGCATCCTTTCCGAGCGGCCAGAGCGTCGACACTGAGCCGTATACCGAGGGCAACTTCCCGAACCGCTCCGCTGCGACTGTGCAAACTACTGTTCGATACGAAAGGTTTAGCCAATGCCATTCATCCATCTATCCAGCACCCCCGCATGTCGCACTAGCAGTGCCACCGCCACATGTCACCAGAAGAAGCGTGTTTTCAAACGTCACCTAGATGAAAAAAAAAATTTAAATATTGAGGTGAAGAATTTTTAGATGCGGAGCATCTCTTGCTCGGGTCTATGTCCCGCGGCGTCGTAGTCCGCACTCACACTACGCATGCGCAACTCTTCTCCTTCCCTCTCTCCAACAGCTGCGCGTTACTCTCTCCGCTCTCTCTCTCTACCAGCTGCGTGCACTTCGCGTGCGTTCGCTTCTACTCACACCGCGCGCGCATGCGCAACTCTCCTCCTCTAGTCTCCTCTCCTTCAAGTGTGAATATAAGCAGCGGTAGGGCGCTGCGCGCGTTCCCCCGGAGGAGTGAAAGGAGGATAGTTTTGGGCGCGCGGGTCGCAGCGCCACGCCAGGGCTTTCCAGTGGGATGGGCTTTCCCCGCAACTCTGCGGCTGTCGTCTGCTAGCGTTTCTCGGCCGCTCGATCGCGTCCGCCGCAGCCCAAATCCGGCCGGCCAAAAGAAATCGGTCAAGAAGGGAATAAATTAATTATGATCCGCGATGCTCCGCATCACCCCATGGTTCCCCTCGGGAAGATGGTGTAATTTTTTGTTTTACTTCGTATTTATTAGTGATAAACCGAACCTGCCGAACTTCAGACTCGGCAAAGTTCGGCACATGCCGAACTTTTGAAAAAAGTTCGGCAAAGATTCGGCAAAAGTTCAACGGCAAATGTCTGCGCACGCGCGCGAACGCGACGGGGCCATGGATTGCGATTGAACGCCCTGCAGTCGTGCGGTTACCATCGTACAGTGTATTACAACCAGCGGGCATACGGCGAAGTGTGTAGTAGGCAACACGGTAACTGTGCGTTTGTGAGCCTTCGCGAGTGTGGTTCTCTTCAACATCTTCTGCCTCAAGAACAGAAGATCAACCAGTAATAGACGCCTGAAACCTGAAATCCAGTTTGCATCTGCGAACTGGATTTCAGGTTTGCAGCAAGAAATCCAGTTAGATTTTCTGTTCCATAATCTAGTTAGCAAAAAGTTAAACTTGTTTTCTTCTGTATTGAAGTTATGTTTACAAACAAAGCGGAGCGACCCTAGCGTCCCGCCACCGGCGCAGGGCATGCGCGATGGAGTGTAGGCAAGGTAGCGCCGCGTCCCGCATCAACAAACCATTATAGTGTAATGCCGACGTCGGTGTGAGTCCCCGCGCTCGTTTTCGCGTTGGAATTGCTGCTTCAACGTCTTCCTTGCAATATCTTACTACTTTAGTGGCCTGAGGAAAATTAACGAGGCTCGTTACGCCAAAACATTTCGTGTAAATACTGTGACTAGCGGCGATTCATTCGGCTTGAACACCCCAGAATGGACGCTAAAGTGGCTGATTCACATGAGGAGATTCTGCTTGCTATTTTCTGTCGCGACGTCGCTCGGGCTGCTAAAGCGTGGATGGTAGCTGCGATGCTGGATGTCGAGACTGAAAGTCGCAAGCAGAATCGGACCAAGTGAATCGGGCATAATAATCAACATTTCCTTGTAACTACTGTTTACAGTGAGCCTACTTAACCCAAACAACCTCCAAACTTAAAAATCGCTTGAGGAATGCACTTTCTTGTTGCCACAACGTTTGGTCTACTGGTCACCGTTGTTTGGACGAGCAGACGACAGTTTGAACAAATTTGAAGGAGCACACGACAGTTTGAACACGATTAGGCGGCCGTTTTAACCTTAAAGGGGCCCTGGAAGGACTCTTTTACTGGTTTTTAATTTGCACTGAATGTGAGCGTACTGAACGTAGTAACTTAGTGAAACTTTTCTTTTTCTCGAAATTCGCTTTATTTTAAAAGTTATAGGCAAATTAAGATTACAAAAACAAGCAAAAAATAACCTCCCTCATAACGTCCTTGGTTGCTTGAGTGGCCGTGAACTAGAGGAGGGGTAGTGGGCTCATCACGAGCGCTCACGGCTGCCGTAATCCGTGTCGACGGCGCGAGAGGGCGCCATTAACGCATGTTTTGGATAGGTTGTATGCAGCGTGCAGCCAGAGCGCTTCTCATTGCATTTGCTGCGCGATTAAACACTAATTCGGCATGACACTTCATTGGCCACAAGCGACAGCAAACACGGTGTAAAGATAAGTTCAGAATGGGAGCCACTTCGCGCTGCCATACCGCGAAACAGCCAAACCCAAACAAAGCTTCTCGCCGAAAGCCTTCGCAACGCTCGGAGCCGGGCGGATAATCCTGTCCATACGACCGCAGCGCCACCGCGTACATCCGGGACCTTTCCGTGTCGGCGACAGATCCCACTGCTCCTTTCTTGTATGCGCCGCCTTTTCCACCGCTTGGTGGCGGGTATGTCGACGGGTCATTCCTTGTTTCCGTACTTTATAAACTGCATTCGTTTCTTTTCTGATCTAAAATGCTGAACAAAAACTACTTTTATAAATAATTGAAACGGTTCGCGCCACTTATATTTTGTATTTCGACTAAAAAGAAGCTTTTAACGCCTCTGACCAGTAGTAAGACCAGGACCAAAGACGTCACAATTAGCGCGCATTCGGTACCGCGGGTCGCCCTCGTCGGTGGAGGAAGTTTCCGCGTCGTCCGGTTGAAATATGACGCACTGATATTTAGTTACTCTCTCCGTGCCCGCTGGCTTGCCCGAACTTCAGGAGACGTGGAAACCGCAAAAAAGGTAGACGCTTAAATATGATTGCAGGGCCCCTTTAAGACGCACTGAACGTGGCCCGCGGATGGTCCGAACAACTTGGCGGTTTTCCCGCGTTCACGTTGGAACAAAACAAATAAATTTGACGACCACAAGTACGCGCGAATTCAACCCACCAAACTGTTACCTGCACAAGCCGTCGCGGTCCGACGTGTCCGGTTTTCCCTTTTCGTGGCACCTATCTAACTTCTCGGAGGAACCGAGCACGCAGAAAGCAAATAAAGACTGATCTGCACACCTTTCCCGGCTCTTTTCTGGTACACCCCTATTGTCGACCTTTTCAATGAGAAGGCGGCTTTTAGTCTTGTTTCTTCCGAAACAACGCAGTAATTTCCGTCCCGCATGGCGACTTCCGCCCGCACCCCAGACCGAAAGAGCGCCTGAAGCGCCACCGCTGCGGCGTGACGTAGCAGAGTTGAGTTGGTGTATATACTGCGCCCGTACTATACGTCCGACCGCAGTCAACGCTATGACCCGATGGAGCCAATCAGGCAGCGCCAAAAATGCATCGTCATGGGGCTTGTCGTCTTAGTACGTTTTCTGTCACCAGCTAAACCACTCACGCCAAAACAAAAATGATTACGGTGCTTTCACTGTGCATGATTGTTTGGGCCGGGGACAGTAAACGCGCAAGGGCAGCGAACACCATGAGAATGTACCGGGTGATTCAAGGAGAGGCCAGGCACTTTAAATCGACCGCAAAATTCGGTTTCTTAACCTATCGCGCTACGATTTTGTGCAGCGTTGCCCACAGATGGTGCATTTTTTGTGTGTGTAAAATTTGCAAAGAGTGAACTTACCTGAGGAAAAAGTAAGGAAAGAAAAAGGCTTAGCTCCTACATGGAAACGCAGCGACGCCACCGGTCTTCAAACAACACGGCGCCGTTTCGCACGGGAGACAAGAGATGGCGCAAGCGGTCGCGACGCCAACTGCCGCCAACGAACGAGCAGACGACGCCGAGAGCCGGCGTCTTTAGCAGACAAGAGGCTGCAGTTCCTTGTTACCGCGCCTGTTTTCGTTTCTGCGACTGTCGCCGCCTGCGGAACGCGCGCCGCTTTTGTGTCGAAAAGATCGTCTGCTAAAGACGCTGGCTCTCGGCACCGTATGCTCGTTCGTTGGCGCAAAGCCTCTGCGTTGGCGGCGTTCGTTGCGCCATCTCTTGTCTCCCGTGCAAAACGGCGCCGTGTTGTTTGCAGACCGGTGGTGTCGCTGCGTTTCCATAGGAGCTAAGCCTTTTTCTTTCTTTACTTTTTCCTCAGGTAAGTTCGCTCTTTTCAAATTTTACAAAAAAATGCACCATCCGTGGGCAACGCTGCACAAAGTCGTAGTGCGATAGGTTAAGAAACTGAATTTTGCGGTCGATTTAAAAAGCCTGGCCTCCCCTTGAATCACCCAGTAGATGTAGCTTTTGGCACCGCTTTATTCGCGCCATCGGAGGCAACTTTACTGGAACAACTCAGTTGGGAAACTGCCACAGAGCGTGCTTTGAAAAGGTGGCTTCGATCCGTACTCGAGAACCGAACTAATGGCGATCGCAACGCCGCCATTTCTCCCGCAGCAGCCACTCCGGGAACTGCACGTCCGAACGTATCGGTTCAGGTTGAGTCGCGCGAGGGCCGGTGGCGCCATCTCGCAGTGGTGTTTCGGAGTAGCAGTTTAAATGAACTTTCATCTTTTGACTAGTCGCTAAAGGATGGCGCTGTTATCGTATTTTGTTTGGTCTCGGTGGACGCGAGCGGTCCGGGTTTCAAGGGTGAGTTTCCCAACTCAGTGTATTAGTAACGTTGATCGGAGGTATCCTTTCTCAAGTTCAGATTTTCGCGCGATGTTCGCATTTTGGTTTGACACACGAGCCTGAATATTTGCAGACTGACTGCTTGTGATCGAATGCAAAGCCGACTGCGGTGACGCATGCTCGTATCTAATTTATTAGCTGCCATTGATCGTGACGATATCGGAAGAAAGCGAGATTATCACGATATAAATAAATACAAAGAATAAAGTAAAAAAAAATAGTCGCGCCACATTTTAAAAATTTTACGGTGAAAATTACGTTTCTTTTTTCTTTCTGCGTTCTTACGTGTTAGTCTTCTTGCGCTCCACTGCGTAATATACAATTATGTGGTCACTGATAACTTTAGAAACGCAAGTTCCGAACATCTTATTATCGTTCCATAGCCAACAAGATTGTGGCGTTATCCGATAAGAGTGCCGAAGAACCAATCACGGCACAAGATAAGCATTGACATAGTAATGGCCACGCCCTGCGATTCTTATTAAGCTGCCAGTGAGTCCAGTGTGGCGGTAGCGCGTTACAAGTAACGGAGTTTCCAGTAACGCGTTACTTTTTTTTCTCTAACGAAGTAACGCAATCTTTACATTTTCAAAACAGTAACGGGTAACGTACTTAGTGTTACTTAGTTCATGTAACGGGTAAAGTAGCTACGTTACTCGTTACATCATTTTACCAAGGCCTGAAAAAAAAGTACAATTACATTTTTTTATGTTTTTATACTTCGTTTCACTTGAAGTCCAGACGAAGTCGACGCTACGAGCTGAGGGGGCCAATCAGACAACGTTAAAAGAGAACCATCATGGCGTTTGTCATGTTTCTGTACGTGTTCTATAATCGCTGAACCAATCATGAACAAAAACGGCCCAGTGGCTTGCGCTTTTGACGTTGCTAAAGGGACCATGAAACGATTTTTCAACTGCTTCTTCTTAGCTTTCCTCCTCAACTCAAAAGCGAAACGAGAAATCACGTGGTCGTTAGGTGCTTGGGCTCCGGTGCGATGACTTCAAGCATCCACCGCGTTTTTCAAGCACACCATAAAACTTGTCTTTCGCAAGCGATGAAAAGTGCCGTCATGGCACTCATTGGCCACGAACGCGAATTTAGATATTCGTCAACGGATTGATTGTTGACGAGCGCATGCGTCTGTGGCTATGTTCCAAATCTTGCCCGAGTGACCTGTCTCCTACGTCAGCGGGTAATACCCCGTGACATAGCGAGTAAACTATCCGCGACTGGATTGGAACCGCCGGGATCCTACGCAAAAGCTACGGGCTACGGCAAAAAGAAAACATGACAGGCAATGGCGGAAAATAGCAGACGCTCTCTTGATTATAGAGAAAGCACCCGAAAGCACGATATTATTAACCACTTCAAAGTTTTTCTTCGACAGTGACGACGCGGTGTTTCCTGGGGCGGCTCCACCAGGTCCTTTTGCTTAAAGTCACTGGAAACTGCAGAAAATTAGCGCAAGAGGCACGTGCAACGTGCAGAACTTGGGAAGATCATGGCGGCACAGCGCAGCACCGAGTTAGATTTCAGACGCCATGTTCTTCCCAGAAGTGGCGCGCGGCCTGTGTCTCGGCCATTTCTACAACAATGACTGGCGCACGCTTTCTCCAGGATAGAGGTGCTTTACTTTTGCTCACCTTGCCCTTGGGCTGCATATTGAGAACAAAATTACTTACTCCTTTCAGTTAGACATTAAAAAAATATAAAGAAATTACGGTAGGCATTGAAGCCAGGTTCCCCCAGTTCTGCAGCGCGAGCTTTAACCCGACGTGCTCGGAGCTGCAGTGCGTTAGCACATTCCTCGAGCTTAATATCGTTCCATGGTGGCTTTATAAAATAATAAAAAAAGTTCGCATAAAAATAAAAAAAAAAGGATCCGCGCGGCAACGTTTAGTATTCTAAATAATTGAAAGAAGCCGTGGAAGCTGCGAGCTCGGACCCATCGATCCGGACCGACGGTTTCGCAATTCGAAGCAAGGGTTAGAGCTACGCGATTGTGGCACACCTGGTGACAGGTGGAGTCGCTGCTACTGAGGCGGCGTGTCGGTGTCGTTCGTCGCCCACTAATTCACGTTGTCAAGCAGCGAGGGGTGCTTGGCCTCGTATAAATTGCGCGCTAGCGGGAAGCCAACGAGAGCCGGAACGTATCAGCAATTGCAAAGGCAGCTAAAATTTCTTTCAACTTGAGCACAGCAAACGCGAAGAATAGCGCTTCGCAAAATATTTCCATCGTATAATTTGTTTTGCGCCCTTACAACATCCTAGTCAATGAAATTTATGAGGATTAGGGAAAACGAAGAAAAAGCAGACATGCACCCTTTCTCTGGTTAATTGTTTTCATTAATTACAAAGTTCATTATCAAATTTTAATTAATTACCTGACTGATCGTTACGATTATTCCCCTATACTATGTCCCCCTGGCCGTATAATTCACCTGCACAAACCGCATAAGTGTAACTTTCAAGGCTTTTTTAAAACAAATCTGTTAAGTTTAAACAAAAACATCCTGTATATACGCTTCATCGCGCTCTTAATCTCGGTCTCGCCTAATTCTGTTCGCATAAGTGAGGGACAAAAATTTCGGAAAGATTACGCAGCGAAGGGCCGCGACGGCAGAGGAGCCGGTGGCGCTGGAGGGCCGTAAGCTAATCTAATCCCTTTACGAAGCGGGAAATACAAAAAGGTAAGCACTCTTCGCTTCATTTACAAGAGCCTTGCTCTTGGATGGGGGCGGAAGCACTTCCCGACGTTCGAGTCGGCGAGATCACAAGATGTCGATCATTACGAGCTTCCCCTAATGCCAGGCCCTTATGTCGACTTCGTCTTGTATCGGCTATCTCCTTGGCGGAAGACCTGCCCAATCGCGAATGAGATTTAGTGCATGTAGTGCGGTAGTGTGCTTCCTTTTTTTTTCTGCTTTGTATCGGTTAGGTTTTTCTATATATAAAAAAGGAGAAAATATGCACTTGTTTATCCTCGCATCGTTCGTTCAGCTTGTTTTGTATGTGTTTGCTTGCGTGAATGTGTGCGCGCGTGTGTGTCTGTGTTTCTGTACGTGCGTGTGCGTGTTTGCGTGCACGCGTGTGTTTGTGTGCGTGCATGCTTGCATTCGTGTATTTATGTGTAAGCGTGAGTGTTTATATCTGTGCGAATGTGAACAGGTGCGTGTATGTGGGTGCGTGTGTATGTGTATTTATATGTTTGCTGTGTACATGTCTGCGTGCGTGCGTGCCTGCATGCGTGTGTGTGTTTTTGGTTGTTGGAGTGTGCGTTTGGAATACTCTTCCACACAACGAGGGATATAAGGAGAGCAGAGTAAATAAGAATTGTAGATAGTTTTACAGGAGTAAAAATGATGTTTTATTGGGCCGTGTAAACGCTCGCACACGCGTGTCACCGTTTCTTCCGCGTGAGCGCATAGCTAGGCCGAAAGAAATGACGTTTCTAAGCCGCTTCATGTTCCTTCAAAACGATTATAAACCATAAGAGAGTGCCACCGGAACATCTCAGTGCTTATACAATTCAAATCTCACTCCTGGCGGTCTCGAGACAGATGGGCGTTGTACCGGTCTGCATTCGTGCATTCACTACGGCGTGACGCACGCTAAAGCGCGGCGACGTCCATCTTGAATTTGTTTGAACAAAGGCCGTCTTGTTTTCATTTATTTCAGTTTAAATCAAGCTACTTACAAACCTTCAGCTTGGTCAATATTGTAACAGCCTTCGTGAAGATTTTGTAAAAAAACGTATCGTTCTTCGTCGTGGAGATGTTCATAAACGTCCGCAGAACTTCTTTCAAGGGGGCAAACCCCGTCTTTTTCGGGATGAAGGGGGAGGGGGGGGGTATGACTCTATGCAACCCCCCCTTTCAAAAAGCCCTTTCAAAAAGAAAAACTAGTTTTTTTTTTTAATTTTTCTTCTAGGCAGGAGGAGCAACCCTGGCTCGTAGTATTCCGCTTTCATCAACAAAAAACGTCAAGCGTCAAACTGTAAATTTTTACGGTGTGTGTTTGACAAATACGATGGCTTCAAGGTTCCGCCGTGCTTGCTACGCATACCATCGAGCTTCTCGTTTACATTTGATAACGCTATCGTCGGTGACAGGTTGAGAACTCAGGGCGAGGAAAACGAAGTCTGGGGCGGAGGAGGAAGCAGGCGGAATGGTTGGGGGTGTTTCCTCCTCTCCAACATTCCATCTGCTTCCTCCTCCCCAGCCTTCCTATCCCTCGCCTTGGATTCTTAGCCTGTCACGGACTATAGTTGTGCCGTGGCGATCGTGAATCATGAAGCGCAGCTACTGCTCAGACATCCTATAGAAGGTATTATCACGCTGCAGGCACGATGATAGAAGTAACTACGGACAGGCCTCAGGCATCTTCGAAGCAGGGTTGCTTCATACGTAGTTAGGACGTGTCTGCCGACAGTCTTTATACTGCCAATGTGACCGTGCTAGAAGGAAGAAGCACGCCTCAAACACTGTCTTCAGACTGTCTCTTTTATGATGTAAAAGCAGTGTGACCGCGGCCAAGGAGTACGCCACCCAAATATCTATTAGTTTCAATATCCCCGAAATTATAAAGGGGAAGCAGGTGCCCGCTCCCCTCCCCCCCCTTTTTGCCTCCCTCCGGACGCCCATGGAGATGTAATTAAAAATATGTACGATAAATTTACAAAATGAAATGCGTTCGCCGGTTTTCGCCTTTATTAATTCGATTTTAACATAGTTTTAACATACTTGACGGGAGCCACATGGCAGTACGGTCTCGTGTCATTGTTTTTATTTATTTGAATTTAGAATACAAAAAGACGGACATTTTGCAAAATCTATTTTGCCTTTTTTAAGCACGCTTAAGGTAGAAATCTATAATGCTATTGTTTCGCAGTAAATAAATATGGCAAAAAAGCAAAACAAAACAAAAACTCCTTACCTATGCTAGCGCACTGAGCTCAGAAGCACGGGACTCTGCGTTTTCTTCTTCTTTTTTTTAAGTAAAGCGCTGCTTCTCTCCTACTCTTCCGGTCATTGTAACAGCGGCCGGCATGAAGCTAAAAATGCCGTGGCTCCTGCCAAGAGTAATACAAGTGCCGTAAGATTAGCCATCGGGTCAGCCATAAGCGCGGCCACACTTTCCGAATTCGGGGATGCCCGCCCTCATTATACCGTCCTGACGCCTTTCTATGGTGGTGCCAATTAAGATTAGGAAGTGTACATTCCCCGGGGAAAAAATCGGTTCTTCGTCGTGGTTTGCAAATTAGGAGCGTCGACTGTTTGTAGCATGTTTCCTTCATACATGCACATGCATGTCTAAAGATGTCTGCAGACAGTTGTTGTACGACCGATTTGGCAAGACCCTCATACAAGGAAGAAACACGCATCAGACAGTGTCTGAGAACTGCCTTTTGCATGATGTGTTAGCAGTGTGGCCGCGGCTTTGGCGAAGCCCAAGAACCCCGCACGGGGATCCGAGACGAAACCTTGCCAATAAAAGCTATCGCTTTAATACAAAAAAAATATTAAGAAGTGCCTGAATAATTTTGGGGCATTGGGATGGACGTCAAAATGAATTGAGCTAAAGGGTGTCTGAAGGGAGACTAAAGTGTATTCCCAGTCTCCAGTTACCGACAGATATTCGTTGATGGTATCAGCTCCCATCGCTGCTATTGGCGACGAGGAATTTCGTTGGCTGCTAACTCCTTCCTATCTGTGACGTCAAGACGAGGATTATCGATTGCCAGCGGCAATTTTAATGGTACGCTTGGAAAAAATCGTATTTTTCGCCCACCACGTGGGAAGAAACGAAAGGGATAGCTTTAGCACTTTAGTGCAATGTGGGTGGAATGGTGCCGTCACGTAACGGAGAACGCAGGTGCGACGTGGCTGATTCTCATAGCCGTCGTGGTCGGCGTTGTGGATGCCACTCACAACCGCTACCAGTGCTCGGTGATTCGTGAAGTAAGTGGGTCAGTGCGGTGTAAGTTTCTAAAACCATCCAACATTAAGAGTAGCAACTAGATACTGCGAAAGGGGGATTTCGCATAGCGCGAGTGATGTTTGAAAACAAGTCTTTCAAGCAGACGACACGAAGAATCTCACTTCGTTGCCCCATTCTGGGCGGGACGCCAGGGCTGCCCTCTTGTTCTCTTCGCACGGCACGGCCGACGGGACACGCAGAAGTCCCGGCTTCCCTCTCTTCGCGGCAAAAAGGGGGAAAACGTTTTTTTTTTCTATCTTTTGGCACGCGCAGCGACGACTACCAACGAGGACAAAATCCCTGCAATGTGTCGCCCATAACGCTATAGCTTTAAAATCACGGTGAAAGCTCGTAGTCGTTGCGTCCTCAAACCAATACTGTCAAAGCTGGCAGTCTGACATTCCTCCCCTTTCTATTATCGACAGTGGAATTCATCATACTCAAGACGTCATAGAGAGCATTTTTTGAATCGTTGAAGGCCGACCACTGCGATGCTTTTTGTCGCCCACGTCGCCAATAAAAACGCCAGAAAGATCTTTCAGTTGTCCCGCCTCTAGCACGAGCTGTCTACCTCCGATAACACTTGGACGTCTCGTGAGCTTCGAGCGTGGACGCGGAGTCAAACCACGGTGGACGACAACGAGCACGTGCTAGGTGCCGGGCATCCGAAAGAGGCGCCCGGCCTTTATTCCCCTGGTCAGCGACTATAATACAATTATGCATACGGGAAGAGCTTCAGAACGTCAAACACCCATGAAAGAGTCCAATCAAGTATATAGTGCGAGGGTCGAACCATACAATGGATGGAGAAACTGCCATGGTGACGCCGTCTAAATGTGAAAACGAAGTCAACGATGAACACGACCGGGACTGGAACTAGTGCAGCTTCGCGAAGTACTGCGGCCGCACGAAATAGGCACTGGAAAAGCTCGCTGGCTCGAGTCCTCTGCTGCCAGAAAACGTTCTGTAACAATCACTAGACCGTATCGTCAAATGACAATGTTGTCCAGTGCTCGCTGTAGAAGCACTCGTCGAGTGGGAAAGAACGATGCAAAGCGTTTAGTTTCTCCGGTTGTTTAGTCTTTGAGAACACATTTCTGACAAAGATGTTCGTCTAAACACGTCCGAACAACTATATTGATTATTGGTCCTTCTTGCAACTGAATTATTTAGAGTTACATTGATTAACCACTTTTGCTAAAATGTATCAGGCTGAACTATTTGTTTACTTTCTAGCAGTAGTGCATTGTTGGGCCTTGTTATTTCTTTTGTGTTCTTGTTTATGCTGGAGTTTTTACTCACACCCCTCTGTAATGCCCCCTACGCCCTAAGGGTATCTGAATAAATTAAACTAACAAATTTCCAAAAACGTAATTTACACAAAGATATATAATAGCTTTGTGTCAATTACAGGTGTCAACGCCCTATAGTTACTCATGAGGAATATGGTGGTGCAGTTCGAACAACCCCTTTTATTACTCTTTCTGGGAGGTTTGTGAAGTAACCTGCGCCATAGTGCAACTTTGCCCGCAAGAGTTTGGTGACGCGCCAAAATTTTGTGATTGGTCCAAGAGCACGAAATTTACACCATTCCCCATTCTGGACGACGAGGTAAGTGCCTGTACGGGCGAAGGAACAGATGCAGTTTTATTCTTTCCTGGGGCTGTAACTGCTATTTCGTTACAAGAATATAAGTAACGAGCTACAAGTAATATATCAAAGAAAGATTGGTTTTCTTCTTACCTTTAGACTTTGTGCACGCCAACACACCGGTTGTTAGACGGGTAGTCCGAGATACAGTTCGCCACATTTTAAAACATACTTACTTTTCGTTCTCGGGACATAGTCTGTGCATGGTGTAGGTCAATGAAGACACTACAACTGGCGCTTTTTTGAGTCCCAGTCCCAGCCCGGGCCCGGCATCGAGGTAATTCATCCGCACAAGTTCGGCCCAGTTGTTTAAAAACCCCGGCCAGAGCCCGAGCAATTACTATATAACCCGGCCCGGCCCTATCCGCCACCTTTTAGAACATATCCGGGCTCGGCTGGGGCCTGAATTCGATGTCATGTTTTCTTAATTTCGCCTTGTGGAATACGAAAGTATTGGGCAGACATGTACACGTTACCCAAAAAAGTAACTAAATACCGTTACTCGTTACCAATTCTCAAAAGAAACGCGTTACGTTGCCTCAAAACTAACGAGTTACTTTTCTCGTTACTTTGACGGTCGAATACACAACAGCTTTTGTTTCATGGTTTATTGTTTTCTTTTCAGTAGTCGTTGCACTTAAGCGGTAGCTGCCTCTCAAAGTTTTCGTTGGTCATGTTTCCCCGCTTCCTTCAGAATATATCTCCGGCGACGCTGAAGGGTCGTTCTACCGACGCGCTCGAAGGAACGGCAGCGTTGTGCTTCAGGAAGAGCTGGTGGATCTGGAAATCCCCTCTCTCTTTTGTTCTCTCTGCTTCTAAAGTTCCAAGTTAACAATGGGATCTGCACCTTCCCGTATTGGCAACCTTCGGATTTACATTCGGTCTGTACACGATTTTATAAATGTTCAACTAACGTATGCCTTATTGTGTTCGCTGGGTGAAAGACATTCCCAGCTGTAAAGTTCGACTGACGTGTTCAGCGATAAACGTCGCTATACTGTCATACTGATGGGTTGTTTTTCGGGGTGCCCATCTGCCTTTATCGCAATAGACACGTACTCAGGTTAGAATTAAAACGAGGCTGCTTAGACGGTGTTGTACACGTTACTCCTCAAAAGTCACGAAATACCGCTACGCTTTGCTTGACCTTAAAAGTAGCTAAGTACGTTACTCGTTCCTTTTCTAAAAATAGTAACTAAATACGTTACCCGTTACCAAAAAAGTAACTAGGTAGAGGTAACTGGTGACTAGTAACGCGTTACGTACGTGTTTGGCATTGGGCAATGTAATTTTATACACAAAACGCCACCATTGGAGGAAAATTGCTAGTACGCAGCTTCTTTCCTTGAATGTAACTACCTGACGGAGCTAGGAATAACACGTGTAAAGTTATCTGGCCTAGTCGAATTGCGACACCAAAGAATGATATTAACCTAATAAATAATAAAATGTAGTATACATTAATTGATCAGCATATAGACCTAAGCAACAAACACGCAGCTTTCGACAAATAAGCAGTATTTCTTCCCGGGCCTCGAACTTAAAATAATTGTTTTTAATTGTTCTCCGGAATTGCCAGGGTCTAGAAAGAAAATCAAATAAAAGTAAGCTTCCGAAAAAGATTTTATTTACGTAATATAAGACTACAGGATTTCGTGCAATAACAAAACGTTATCTATTGATTTTGGAATACATACAACCTTCTTGGCAAGATAAGAAGGACGTGGAAATGTCTTGCTCTGAGACTCCCGCCATTTCAGCAGGTCACCGATGTTTTCACACGACTCGCCGGCATGGAAGTAGCTGTCTGACTCACCGTTATAAAGGTCCGTGTCGGGGTCGTCGTGCCAGCCTTGAAACTCATCCAGGAGATTACGTTTTGGCGGTTTTGTACTGACGCATTCTTCGCCATTGCTCTCGCTGCTTCTTCAGTGCGCGTCAACCAGTTGTGATAGCGATTTGTTCAGCCCCTCAATTTGAGAATATAATTCCACGGAATCGAACTTCTGTTGAGCGTTGTGATGCCCAAGAAACACAATATTGTAGGAATCAACATGTTGCGTTTAGGGAGCAAGGCGAAAACTGCGATATGTGTAGGCTTGCGGTGCAGCCGAGACATAACCGTACTTATCATATCATCGTGCTATGCTTTCCGTCTATCAATTTATCGATTTAGAGTGCAGTGATTTCTCCCAAAATGAATTATTCCGGCCCACGTAATCGCGTTTAATTTCACATGCCACCCAGAAAAAATTTCTATGTAAATATATAGCAAAGCTACGCTCATCTTTTTTTTTTTGTCGCCAAGACAACGGCATTAGCAAAGCTGAGATGTTCCCCACTGAAACCACACCTACTACTCACACTCGTTGGAGGGCCTAGATCGAGCCACAGCCCCGAGTCCGATCCAGGCACTCCAAGGGGCTGAACGGAGCCTGGCGCGGGCCCGCAGTCAAAAGCCCTAGGCCGGCCCGGGCCCGAACGTAAAGCCCGGGCCCGGCCCAGGCCCACCAGGAAAACCTCCTTACCTGGCCTGGCCCGCGGGCCGGGCCGGGCCCAGGCTTTCAGGCAAGCCCGAGCCCGTGCAGTGCTCTCGTCACTACTCCCGTACCTTTCTTATTGTGCTATTTGTTTCTCACGCCACGCCGGAGTTTTCGTTTTTACCAGTAATTACGGCAGATCGAACCAGAAACATCGATGCACGCTAATCTTGCGCTGCTTTGCTATATTTTTTTGGAGTGAGCGCTTCAGAGCTCGGACGTGTGATCAATCACGCTAAACGAGAAACGCCTGTGGAGTGATTGATTAGAAGTTTCCGGTTCGATACATTTTAAATAGTGTTCTTTTATATCTTGCATCTGTGACCATTCAAAGGCTCGGATTTCTTCTAATCGATGACCCGTTGGTTCGTACAAATTATTGCCTGATTAATATAAACACCCCCCTACACACACACCAACAAAAACACACAAAAAATGTATAGCCTATCCACTTCACGTGAAGATGGAGGATCAGCGAAGCTGTTATCTTTACGACAACTATACGACATCAAATACGATTTACATATGATTGCAATGAAGACACGTACACGACTGCGTTGTTTAATTGTCTTTATTTATTTCTTAGTAAATAAAGTGATCAGTGCCTTATGGTCACTTATGGGCAAGTTTTAAACCCATCTTTTCCAGGCACACCTCGAGGACAGTTTTTTCCGATTGAGCCCAAGTCTCTTTATCAGCATCGCGGAAGCGAAAGAAAGAAGGTTAGATCGGCGCGTTCTGGCCTCAGCCTCGTCACAGTGCACTCTTAGCTAAATAGGTGAGCGTAGATGATAACAAGGGATCAAGACCTTACTATCTAAAAATGCCAAAGAAGGCTGACTTACGCGGGTTGCCCCCTCCTTTTATTTATACTGGCCACGACCAATTGGAACGAAGGAGCGCCGTTTAAACCGGAGTTTTTTTTCTTGTTAACATCCATGGACGCATTTTTTTCCAGATACTAGCACATAACCGCTTCGCTGTAAAAAGTTCTACTTTGTAAGTTGTTCATAATAACAAAACTCAAACGGATGTATTTACTCAGTTCTCAAAAATTGTGTCTCTATAGCGTCGCATTCATATTAACGGTGTCCGTGTTAACGAGGCATGACTGACCTCTTTAATAAGGACTAATACGGACAAGTTGGTTACTCTCGATTTTCATTCTTCCATTTCTATGAGCGGAATATCCGTTTAGAAAAACTGTGCAACAGCTCTTTCCTACGATCATGCTCAGCTTGCAAGTGTGCAAGTCGTAGGTGAATTTTGACCGAGAAATACTTATGTAATGGTGTGCTTTCAGTTTCTTGCATTAGATGGGTACCAGAATTAATAGGTCAGTTTAATGTAGTTCTAAAAGGTGGAAACACTAGCAGCGGCATTCATTTGCAGAAAAATAGAATGTCAACTGGCGTTCAGGTGACAATTTTTGTTTCCTAAACTAAGAAAGAATCTGTTTAAAAATAAAGAAATGCATGCCGTTCACATTACGCAGAAGAACTGTACCACTAGAATAGCATCCTATGAACATGAGTTAGTTTGGAAATTTAATAACATGATAGTTTAATTAGCAAAGTCAAGGCGTGGGGGCAATAATCTTGCAAATAACGCCATAAAATTGGGGCCTCTTAGTTGCCGGTATCTAGATTTGACAGGTTTCGATGTAATAAATGGTGGTTTGTTTCACCTATATAAATAAGGCGTTTATCAGTATTTAATAAACAGTGCATAAAAACAAGAAGTCGCCTTTGCTTTATTTGTTGAGGATTTGGGACGCCCGTCCTAACACGAAAACGTCATTATAACATCGTGTTTAATTTATTTTCAACTAAGTAACATTTTTTGTAAACTCTGGCTGCTACTAAGTTCAAATTAGTATTATAAATTGTGATCTAGTAACGCTTCAGGGACTGTTACTAGAATTTGTTTTACTTTATTTTCGAGGGATGCCGAAGCTGTAAGCACGAGTATGTTCCACTGAATTATGCATTCAGTGCACGAGCGTACGAAATCTGGCAGATACGCTGAAAGCCAGGAGTTAATTCTTGCAGCTTCTTATACGCTAGCACTTATAGTGCAAAGGGGTATACACAAATCAGATAATTTGAAAAGTTTTGGCAGAATTTAAAACCATTTTCAACTTTATAGCTCGGTTATAACTTATAAACCTGAATGTTTATTCAATATAAGCCAACGTGATTGAAGTTTGTAAATGGGTAAAAGGACTTTCATTGATGCACCATTTTTGTTTTTAACTTCCGTCTCCTTCCGCTACGCCAATCAAAACTGATTTTATATTTGGGCATGCGCTTAATCAAATGTTTTATCGGAGAAGTTTCAGACTTGTGCCCTGCTCGCACTTGCATCTCACCACCGTAGTCTTACATATGTCGTCTAACGAACCGGAAGTCGCCTCCGTTGTCTGCTACGGCCCGCTCTGTAGCTCAGTTTCCAGAATACCTTACGGCTCTGTTAGAGAACACTGGAAGTTTTGGAAATTGCCTATTCGAAAGGAAAACGCTCTTCCCGTGTCTAACCGTTACAGTTTGCCGTAAACTAGGGCGGTCCCCGTCCTGAAAGTGTTCGAAGTGTTCACCGATATTTCTATAAGACTCTCTGAGGACTAATTGGTGGAGGGCTCTCTTAAAAGGCTTTGAGAAGTATGTGGTTGGACTAGTTGGTGCATTTCAATACCAAAAGAATGACGCTAATAGGGCAAGGACGTAGTAGGTCAGACAGAACAGGTGCTATCTTGTCTTAGTTACTTGTCCATACGTTATTTGCGCTATGACTGGAATGAGTAGTGGTAGGTAGCCGCAAAGCTAACTGCCTCTTTCTCTACTCACTGTTCGAACGCGAACACCGAAAGCTGGACGTCAGCGTTCGGCGTTCGAATGCGCTCGATGAGTGAGCAGAGGCAAAGGTAGCAAGCTGTGCGGCTACCCACCACTAGTCATTCCAGTCAGAGCTCGGCTCTGCAGCGTCCCAGTGAGTTCTCGTCTCCTCTTTGCTCTCAGTTTCCACCCGTATTTTATTCGTCCTGCAATGTACCAACTAGTCCAGCAGCGTACTTTCCTAGTCACTGACAAGGGAAGAACGGCAAGGCGCCTCTTTCGAGCGCCCGGCCTCTAGTACCCGCTCGTTACCTTTCGTCTTGCTTTTGTACCGCTTGCACACTCAAGGTGCAGGGGACGCCGAAGCATAATCGAAGGCAAGAAGCTCGCGCTGGAGGCGGGAAAACTGAAACTCTTTCTTGCCGTTCGCATCTCGTCAGTGACTACTTTTGGGTTATCACCTGTCTTGTCTTATTCGGATGTCCTTGTTCTATTGGCGCTATTTTATTTGTATTAAGAGACTTCAACTTTCGTTTCACCGCGCGGTGTGAGCAGGAGGTGCTGCACGGGCGAGGGCACGTTCCAGTTTCGCACCAACCGCGGCCAAGAGGTGATCCGGGAGCTGAAGCGGGCCGTGGCCCTGTGGTCCGCGCGCAAGGCCGCCCTCGCCTCCTGGTGCCAGTCCAGGGCCGCGGCGCAGAGATCCTCCTGCCTCAGGCTGGGTAAGTCACCCTGAGCGGCTGAGAGGGCAAGGTTTACCTGTAGGATCTGTGTGAAACAGAAATAGATCCAGGTGGTACGCAAAAACAAGCTTGAGAAGGAAGGGCAGGAAGCTGATAGAGGAACTGCGGCAAGAACGAGAGTACAGTGCGGCTCTGGAGGTTTATATCAGGAAGCTAAAGGAGAGCCTGACAGCAGAAACTGAGACCTTTGGGAGGAAGTTGGAAATACGGGTTGAGGAGCTAAAGGCACAGGTAACGGCGGAAAAAAGAGTGTGGAGGCGGTATAGGTTGGAGCTGGATGGCTGCAGTGCAGGGAGAGTAAGACAGTGGGTGTGCAACATGTGGAAGAGCTGAGTGCGGACAGCGTGAGTGCAGACGTGGGATGCCTCCCCCTACCGGGTGATGTAGGGGGAGTCAGGAAAGTCAGGCCGATGGCCGAAACGAGCAGCAAACGCCGGCATTTAATCAGCTAGTCAGAGCTAGTGGGGACACGGGGAACGGAGAGTCAACACCAGAAGGCACAAGGAGGAGGGTTACAGAAGAGAGGAAATTGAGGTCATAGCGCATGATGGTATGGGTGGTGCTAATGGTGGATAGTTCGAAAGTGTCAGTGCAGAGAAGCGGTCCTAAAGACGGTGGAGTATGATGAGTATGTGCATCTGGAGAACATGTCAGGCAGGAGTTTCAGCAAGGTAATGGACACGGCCGATAACAAAATCTGGGACAACATGAAGGGGGAGAAACTAGTTGTAGTGCATGCGGGGGTAAATAACGTGCTTGAGTTGAAGGTGCGCCACCTGGGGAAGCAGATATAGGTGGCGGTGGCCAAACGTCGCGCCGTCTCGGAGAGGGTGCACGTTGGGCTATGCACCATCCCAGAGGCACGGGGAAGGGTCCGGAGGCAGCCAGACAACTCATTGAGGCGAGCGGTACCATAAAGGGAAAAATAGAGGCCCTTGAGTAAACCAGGAGATCTATGGGCCTGGAGCACACCACCCTTTTTCCTGGGATGGCATCCATTACGTCGTACCCATGGGCTCGCAGGTGGGCCATAGGATAGGACGCAGGGCCAGGGCTTTTTTTTTTTACGAACCCACACGGTCCCGAGGAGATCCCCAGTCTATCAAGGAGGAGGAAACAAAGAAGGAGAAGACTAAGATTTGCAGGAAAAGAAGAAAAACACAACATAATGTAGGATTAATAACCATGCGAGGTGGCAGGAATAGCTCAAACTAAGCGGTAATTGAGAAAGAACTAAAGAAAAAAGTTCACCGTACACGGAATTGCGGAGACACATCTTAGTTTGGAAATACCCACCTTCTTTGGCAGAATACTCGTGAACCGAAAGACACATGAAATGAAAAGAACGGAAAGTGGGAGGTCTAGAGAAATTGGTGATGGTACTAGATTGAGAGGGAGAGTGAAGGAAGAACGTAGGGATTACCTGTAAATGAAAAGTAACATTGCAGGGTGGGGGGGGGGTGTTAACGATCTTGGGATTTGTAGATTTGTGGACAAGAAATAATTCGAGAGAGGAAAACACAGAGCACTTAAGAGGCATAAAAAGAGACATCAAAGAAATTGAAAAATACCACTAAACACTAATAAGATATGTATGTAGACTGCTCTAGAATTTCATTTTTATGCCAATTTTATTGTTTTGTTAACATCGTTATATAAATTTCGTCTGTGTGGTGACGCATTGAACAGAGTCGATTAAAACTAAATTAGCTAGAACAGCGGATGGAAGCTTGAAAATACACTTGATGTGTATTTTCAAGGTTTGATTGTTTTTAAGAAAATATAGTTATATTTCACAGGTTCTAGACATAAAATGTTATTGATGTTTATAATCAAATGTCAGAATCTTTTGTTTTACCTGAATTAAGGATGGCAGTTTTATTACAACCTT
This sequence comes from Ixodes ricinus, assembly GCA_037355805.1. Taxonomy (NCBI): domain Eukaryota; kingdom Metazoa; phylum Arthropoda; class Arachnida; order Ixodida; family Ixodidae; genus Ixodes; species Ixodes ricinus. The sequence goes on from JAZHYW010052455.1 coordinate 35,479, forward strand.
TAGAACTTCAGTGAAACATCAATCTGGGTGCTCTATATAATTTTCTTCCAACATTATTTCCATGAATTGTACTATTTGGATGAGCTTCGACACCGTGCCTAAAATTGCCATTTACAGCAATTTATAGCGTCCCGCAATCTGCATTTTATTGCCGTTTTTGATACTTCTAAGCACAACTAAACAGCTAGTTCTGTGTTTGAGGGAATCAAACCGGCGTCATGTTGATGCTATCAAGAGGTTGCACAGAGGTGGGAAGACAACTTTAACAATGTATATTAGTAGGACAGCCTAGCGCATGAATCTTAACATATAAAATTTTCATTGTTATGAATAAGAATGATATGTGCGCTAACGTTCCAAATTGTACGTTTGGCTGCTCCAGAAGGTGCTCCAAATTTACTATGACCAATCACATCACTGTAAATGGACTTGATTCTTCTCATGTGGGTTGCTCTTCTTTAGTTCACTACAGTTCGTTGCAAAACATAAACCTCAAAAATATACCCGCCCACAAAAAACAAAACACAAAGAAAAACAGCTCAGCTTAGCTTTTAATACGCCGAAATGCACTGCGCATCAGGCGGAGACTGCCTGTTTGTGTGGGCGCCATGTAACAGAAAAGGACGCCAACGGATGCCCCCTCTTTCTGTAAAGTTGGAAAAATGGTGCGTTTTTACTGAATGACGTAGTGACGTCATTCCTCTTTGCGAATACAGCAGCGTAGGCTTCAGTTCTTTTGTTCCAACAGACTTATAAAATGAAAGAGCCGCTGTCACACTGCTCAGACATAATACAAAACAAAAACACACACAAAAAAAACACGGTGTTTGTTGCGGACACGACGAGAAAATTATCCTCGGACATGTACGAAACATGTTTGCTTCATACATATTGTGAGAACGGCTGACTGGTCGTTGGTTGATGAAGTCGGCAACAGCGTTTGTATACACGTATTTACACGATCACGGTTCGGCATCGTTCGTTCATGGCCAGGACCCGATCGAACTTCTCGTCCGTTCTTTATCTCTCGCGTACCCGCTTCTACTTCATCTTTGTCGGGATACCCGCTTCCGTATCAATAAGTGTCAGCACACACGTACGCTTCGAACACGTATACAGACAGTTTCGGTATGACCAGTATGACCATCCTACGAAGAAGAATCGCGCCTCACACACTGTCTCGCAGACTGTCTTTCGTATGATGTGTCCGCCGTCTGACCGCGGCTTTAGTCTCCCTCGTGAATCGCAGGGCGGTCAGCTCCGGCGACCCCGTCCCTGTCCATGCCCCCGCGTGGCGTCGCCAACCCGAGAGTCCGGAGACGCGCGGAGGGAGCTGCGGCGACGCCCGGACGACGGCCGACCTGAACTACGTGCTGCCGGCCTTCGAGCGGTCGAGCAGCTCGCTGAGCAACGACAGCGCGCTGTCTTCGCCGCGGCTAACCAGGCCCTTCCAGTCGGACCCGGGGGAGCACCTGGCCATGGCCGTGGATGAAGATGACGCGGACGGCAACTACGTGCGCGTGGCCGCCGTCTCCCACGCCGGGCACAAGAACAGGGTGTCGTTCAGGAACGCCGTCAAGTCGCCTACTGCGCCCACGCCCGTACCCGGAGTGCCCGCCCGGAAGGTCCAGGACCTTAGAAGGGCCGAAGGTGAGCAGTGACGGTCACCATGAGCACTCGATATCGCGGGAGTAGTAGGGAGTTTGAGTAGTTCCAACACCTCCGATAACAATACCCGGCAACGGCACGATACATGCGCAAAGGTGTCGGTTGAGCATCGGGTATCGTTCTCCGAGTTATCAAAATGATGTACTAAAACTCCCCTGCAGATCGTTGTTTACGTTCCGATAAGGATACACGATAACTATTGATTGATTGATTATGTATTTAGCGAGAGGCCAAAAAGGGTGGGGACCTTTTCGGTGGCGCCGAGGTCTGGGAGAAGGCCTGCGAGAGTCAGATGAGGGCTTCTACATCCCTGCCTTGAACATAACCCAAGAGGGTGCATTTGGAAGGCGCCAGGCTTATGTACCGTCGGCTCGGCAGCCTATAGTGCCCGAAGATGTTGGAGTGCTTTGGTTTGAGACTAAGCCAGTGCCTTGCATTCGTATATCGAATGTTGAAGATTGGGGTGCTGCTGTGGGTTTTTACCATTTGGCTGTTGGCGTGTCATAATCACTTTGGAGTGAATTTACCATAGCAGGACTAATGCACGTCTACAAACACGACAAGACGTGTGCTCAAAGGTGTCAGCGGACTGTGGGTATTGATGTCGGTATCCCAAAAACGGTAGCTAAAATTTCCTAGTAGAATGTTTCAGCATTGTGTGACCGCAATACCGTTATCGTTGCCGCCATTCCGGAAGCGGACAGGGAAAGTACAACGAACAAAACGTTCAGCAAAACTGCGTTTTATAAATCTCTCTAAAAGAAGAAAAAAGAGTGATGTTGATAGTAAATGATGCCGCGAGTGGCTTGTGGCACACATTCGTGGCCCGTAACTGCATAACGTTCACGCTATACTAAAGCTGTTTATAGAAGAACATTATGCATTCTATGCACACACAAACGAAACGTGACACGCCAAGTGTGCATGCAAAGTATGGCTGCAGAATGAGACGTTTTCAAATTGAATCGAATGTTTTCCAGCACCCCTGTTGTGACTAGTGTCCAGTGTTCTTTTTTATAACCCTGTTCCCCCTTCAAAAGCTTCAACGGTAAAAAGCGTTTAAAAGCAACGGGATGCGACAAGAAATTTATACCTGGCCGCCATATTTTTCGTGTAGCGTATAAGGTTTAGCCTGTCTGCCTGGAGAGTGCTTGAAAAATTGAACAGGAATGCACAAGCGTGAACAGACACACACACACACACACAAAAAGACGTAACTTGCCTGCTGCTAACTTTTCATACAGGCTTCTTTTGATACAAGTTGCTTGGAGTAGTCTACTCTAAAGCCGTTTCCGAGCGAAGCCATAAAATATTTAACATGGCGCTTGCCAATTTGTGTAGGGTGGTTGCCGCACGAGCACTTCGTGATCGTGCTGGAGCGAGGCTCCTGTACAGAACGCGCGGCGCTGTGCGATTTCACTTTCAGCGGTATAAGGTGCGATCATTTTAGGGACTTTTAGCCAACTGTTACCATGTTCTGCGTATCGCTCTACCGGAGCCTTTGAAGCATGTTTTTAAGCGCGCGCCCCACGGTCACGGTATCACCCGGGCGGGCACTTGAAATCATTTTTCAAAGGCTCCGGTTGTGCGGTACCCGGAACACGGTAACGGTTTGCTAAAAGTCCCTTTTATTGTAGTGGGTAGCCGTGTTCGTTTGTTGTTCGGTTTCGAGCGGTTCCGAGACGTCCAGCCTAGAGCTCTGTATGGCCCTAGACCAGCCGTCCAATAAGGAATCGAAAGATGCGTCCGAAATATTTTAGGCACATTTATTTCACATTAACAGCTCATAAACAAATCGAGTACAACACTACATGCATACACGAAAACATATAATATTGACACCCTTCTTTCCTTGGAAGGCCTTTAGGTGTTCTCTGAATAAATTAATGCATTCTCCTGTATAGATAAAACATCATAATACAGTTACACATCTTTACAAATGTAAACACGTATATTTACCCACATATTTGCACAGTCAATATACAGAATCGGATCAGTTAGTTCTTTGTACAGCTCACTGAAATTAAATAAGTTGTTCCCTCATTTAAGAACTAGGTCAGTTTAGTTAGCCCTCAGCAAAAGCTTCGTTTTTTCTTATTCACAACTTAGCAAACAAGCAAGGTGGAAAGGCGGTGAAATGATCGAGCCTGATTGTTATTCTGAATTAATTTTATCATCTGAAAGTTTCGAAAATGTTGGCACTTAACGGGCTGTTGAACTGGTGGGAAGTTGGAACCACGAAGTGTACATACGTCGAGAGCACCTTGGTCCGGAACCCTTAGAAAACGTTCATGCTTGGTCGCTCTATGTCCCCAGCATCTGTAATGACAATGTGGTCACAATATTTAGAATTTCGATCGTCAGGCGGCCGAACACAACAAAACTACCATACGCGTGGCCAGGATTAAACTACATTACTATCAATCAAACTAAAATATAAATCCGAATGGTTAAAAAGTGCAACAGGACAACCGTCAGAAAAGAAGACAGACACAGCGCTACTTACAACTGATCTTTATTTTCGTGTCACTCAATACCAGTGCCAACGAAAACAAGTTAAGAAAATTATACAAATACACACTGCTAAAAGGCTAAAATTGTAACATCACTCATCGCACCATCTCAGACTAGTCATCCCTGGCTCAGGAACACCAATTCTTTATCCGAAAAGGATACGGAGGGTGCACTGACACACTGCAGCCCCAGTCTACTAATTTCTTGGGCCTCAAGTATTTCTCGTGTGATTTTGTTTTTGTTTTTGTTTTGTTTAATACAGCACAGTCAGTAAAAGTGGAGTGCAGGCACAATCTCGGCGGTGCACACCGAGATTCACTGATACGACGCTATCTGCGTTACATCGGTGCTCCCTCAAATCCGAAATTTGCCAATTTTTTTTTTTAATTTTCTCCGATTGTTTGAAGCCGCACGAGAAAGTATTGAGATTAAACCTCATTGTAACCCTTTAAGTATGGAGTTGTGCATTAAGCGAAGTAGGGCTGTACCAGCTCTAAACCTTTAGACCGTACTAAATCACAACTTCACTTCTTAAAAAATATTACTAGGCATTTTTTGTTCCTCTTTTACTGCTAGATTAAAACAGGTTGGTCAGCTTGCAGACTAACAGCTGTGGACAGCGAAACTTCAATGGTGACATTTTTGGGGAAATAAAAGAGTGAATACAAAGGAGGTGCGGAATCACCCGTTGTTTGTTGGATAAAAAAAAAGATCTTGTAGAACTTGTTTTTTTCCTTTGAGAATGGCCACATCAGACACGTTCCTCAACAAAGTTCCTAAAGGTTTATACCAAAAACATCCAGCGAATTTGGCTCGTACGCGGAATGCCAAGAACGAAAACCGGGCTCGCACGAACCTCGCTTAAACAAAACAACGCTCAGCGATGCAACCGTTACAATGGTTACAATGCTGGGAGAAGGAAGCAGCGGAGCCGAGACCCGGGGCGCCGGCGAGTCGGACGACTCGACAGCTCATGCAACAGCCGCCCGGTGGTTTCATGGTTTTAAGACCAAAAGAGGATCAAATAGAAATGAAGAATATAAAATAAATCAGTCTATTTTCATGACGCGCCGAATCGGTTTTATAGAAATTAGTGCTATAAAATTAAAGTTTTATATTTTCGATTTTACTTTATCGAGAGCACCCCACCACCGACGTGCTGCCGCCGGTGACGACGCTATTGACAGCGCCACCGATGGGGGCGACGCTAATCTCAACACTGCGGAACTCAGACTATGACCGGGGGTTTCTCCAGGCAAGCGGTTGTACGGAACTGGCTAAACTTATCATCTACAGCTGGGACACCAGACGCCCATTGACGCTCACTAACTTCCGGCTGTATAAACATACACACAACATTATAATGAAATACACGGCCTAGTGCCCGTGCCTTTGCCAGGACTGAAGCCAAGCAAAACACAGTTTTTTTTTTGTGTCTGGCTGAACTTGGCCTTCATCCAACAAAAGAATAATTGACGCATAAAAAATAATTGCAACTTTCTCATTCTTTTTTCTTTTCTTTTCTTTCTTCCACAAAGACGGCAATTTAATTAAAAGCTCGGAAGACGTCTTTGGGCGCCGGCAATGCTACTTTCCCTCCAACTCCGCTGCGCAGCGGAGAAGTCACCTTGCGGAGTGCTCCGCCTTGGTCGACCAGTTATTTCGCTGTTAAGGGTATTTCCATACGACGTCACCGTAGTGAAATGTCATAAATAACCGTTAGGTATGTCTAAAAAAAATTAAAATAACAAAAATTACATATTCGAGAACAAAAGCTCGAACAAATTTTGTGCTTTGTTCTCGTTTATTTCGGTTCCGGTTTCCTTCAAAGTACACAGCGTAGTCTCCCCTCAAACCGATGCCTGATTTGCAAGTCAGAAAAATCCTCGCGAAACGTGCGGCCAGAAAGCGTAGGCATAATACCGAAAAAAACATTCATACAATTAAGAAACAAATCTGCCTTGATTAGAAACTAAAGCCATCAAATCGTCGTTTCTAACGCGATGCTTTGATTGTTGTTGAATGGTAGGCGATGCTATATACGATTTTTTTTGTTGGTGTCATTACCGAGAGAGCTGTACCGGATTGACGCTGTATCACGCCAGGACTTACGAGCTGTGGGGCACATCACGATGTTCGGTTTCCCTAAATGAATGTGTGCGCGCTCACGAACAGTGCAAAGCTCGGTCGAAACAGACGATTTGCCGCGACTTCATTAAAAGATCGTCGCGCTTCTACAGACGATGTCTTACGTCGTTCCGCTCGTTATTTCCTACGCTAAAGGCAAATCGACAAAATAGTCGCGAGGAGACACGTACTTTCCAAATTTATTTAATATAGCAGGCCAAAGGGAAGGCAGAAAAAATAAAAAAAACACACGACAGCGAAAGAGGATTTATCGAAGAATTAGAAGTACTAAACATTAATCTGATCATAATGAACTCATTAACGTATCATTTAAATAAATAAAAAAACGAAGCAAAAAATACGGGTGACAATGCGTCTCAGCGTGGAGGCGGAAGACGCGGGAGAGTAGAGAGTCGTGGAAACATTCGTCACGCAGGCAGGCGAGAAAAATTGTTTCAAATTTGGTTGCTTATGTTCTTTTGCAACGTTTTCTTTTAAATTCTGCTCTGGCTTCTCGGTAATTATGGCAGTAAATCACGTCAGAAATCTCGTTAGAAAAAAAGAAGAAAAAAGTCGTACGACGCTTGTTTTTTGACAAATGATCTTTATTCACTTTTCGACTGCGAGATTTAGGGGACACAACTTTTTTAGCACTCGGGGACATAAAGAACAATCCAGCGTGTCCTTTTTCAGCTCAAATTAGAAGATAAAGGTTTCTGTTATGTTGAAGCACTTGGGTGATTAAAGGGACTTTTATAGCCGCCGGCTCTAGAAGCACACGTTAGGTAGTTCTATAAACAGTGTACGGTACTCTTACAGTCGTGTCGCGTTAATAGGAAATATTTGTTCCCCCCTCACCCCCTTCCCCTCCACCGCCTAAAAAAATCGTTCATACTATGCGGCGTTTATAATAATAAAAAAAAAGTTGCGTGTTTTACCTCGCTCGTCCCCGGAAAGTTCGTGTTTATTACGAGGCACCTATATTAATTAACCGGGTTTATAATAACTACACAAGATCGTAGCGCGAACATGACATCGGCGCTTGGTTGAGATTCAAAAAAAATTGGGCTGTGTGTATGTTTATACAGCCTTGTTTATACAGTTTATACAGCTTTATACAGCCAGACAGTCTGCCTCAACGGGCGACTTGTCTCCCAGCTGTGGACGAGATATTTAGCCAGTGTAGTACAACCGCTAGGCAGGGGTCTTTAACGTGCACCTCGCAGTAGTGATACACAACCGCATGCCGGTACGATGCTCATCCAGACCGAAACGGGCCGGGGTGGGGATTGATGTTCGGGATTTATTCGCGCAGGTTCGTGATGAACGCCTAAAGCTACCATCTACCCTGGGTCTGTATACGAGTCCATGAAATAAATCTGGATGTTAAAGAAACCATGAAACGATTTTTCTACAATCGCTAAATACTACTTATAATCGCTCCCTAACGTTAATAACCGAATAAACTTGCCCTCGTCTTCCTTTCTAGGCATTGAGAGTAGCCAAAAAAAATATGAATGTTAAGTGTGAAGTAATTAGGAATCCGATTACTCAACACACAACGAGCAGCTTTACTACGTTCGCTCACAACTGCCCTTCTTGATGGCGGCGTGACCGAATGTCTAAACTTGAATTCCCTCATCAATGATTTGAGGTCCTCGGTATCGTGGGGCTTTGCGGCTATTTGGCATACGAGAATGAGCTTGTCTAAACCCTCAAGCTTGGGTGCTATGGCATGCTTGGGTCCTTTTTCAAGTACCTGTTTTGCTCTAGCTGATATAGGAACTTACCCTATCACCTGGAGGCCTTGGCTATAGAAAACGAAGAAGAAAACTGTGTGAGCTCCGCCTCAAGAACCCTGCAGCCTCAAGAAAAGCTCTTTCTGCAGGGCGCCCTCCCTGCTCAGTATAAAAAGAGGGAAGGGGGCAAGACGATTCGGGATACAGAAAAAAAAAAACGAATGTCCAGCATGCGCTGGCACGCACACTATCCGATTATTGGCAGAAGAAGACGAGGCCCGTCTTTTTCATATTACATGTTATGCAGGACATAACACCTCCATCCACTAGATGTCATGTCCATATCTTTGAGGTGGTCGCCGGTTCCGGAAACTTCTTCGAGTGCCTGAAGTGTCACGCTCTGCCGGCGGCGCAACAGGAACCGATTCTTTGGAAATCGGAGTTGTACTGTTGTCCCTGATGCTTGTCGCGGGCAGGGAAGCCAGGTCATCGCGGCTGTTAATGTCCCATGCAGATGCCACAGCTGTCTGTGGAGGTTGATTATGCGATCCCATCCTCGTCGCCAATGTTAAGTGTGAAATAATCAGGAGTCCGATCACTCAACACACAATGAGTAGCTTTACTCCGGTCGCTCACAACTGTCGATCTTAATGGCGGCGTGACTGAATGTCCAAAACAAATTAGTCGTTAGTTGTTTATACAGCAGGAGTTTAGTCTGCCAGAACATGGCGACATTGTTACCCACTGTAGATAAGCAATTTAGCCAGTGCGGTACAACCGCTAGCCTGGGGTCTTTAACGTGCACCACGCAGCATGCGCTGGCACGCACACTATCCGATTATTTGCAGAAGAAGACGAGGGCCGTCTTCTTCTTTTGACATGTTATGCAGGACATAACAATGAGCATCGTTCGTCCCCTCAACTCGGAGCCAGAACGAGCGGCCACGTGGCCTGGTGCCTATCCTATGACGCCAACGTTAATCATAACCACGCTCTGGGGTTGGCAAAGTAGAAAACGTGCGCGCTGAGCTCCAGGCAATGTTAGTGTTAGGCTATTCTCATCACCGCAGTGGTTGGACAGGAGCCACCAACCGAGTGCCTGCCGAGGCATTAATTGTTACAAGCCGAAGTAAAGTGCTCACGCAGTTCTCGTGTCCAATCCACGAGCCGCGCTCGACTGTCGTCAGGCTGGTGGTTTCGATCCGCGATTACGCCATAAAGCTTTGCGAAGGCAAGACTGAAAGAAATAGTCCCCTTTTATTCTAGCTGTTTCACCGCGACAAAGAAGCTTCCGAATCAGTGGCGGTCTTTGCGAGTGTACTTGGGCCAGACTAGAACCAGTACGCCTGTACAAAGTCACAAACAATTAAACCCGAAATCTTTTCAGGACCCCTTTAAAAAGGTAGAACTTAAAAAGCCTCTGACACGCCAGAAATGTTTTTTTTGCTAGGCGTTGAAATGGCATATCAGGACATTACAAAAAATTGTTCCAATATAGAGTTGCGTAGTTTTTTTCATAAAAAATAGAAATACGAGGCCCAATTCAAAGTTCCCGCCGTGCACTGTGACGTAACAGTGTACCGCAAGGTGTGTGGGTGGTCAGAAGGGAGGCATCGACCTACGTCACTAAAAGTGGATTCACCGGAAGTCACGTGAGTTTCACCCTCGTGCTCTCCGCGACCGTGCCTAAGTTTTTTTTTTTTTATTCTGCTCTTCGTACGAGCGATCGTAGAAAACGAAGTTTCAGTTCCACTAGCTCTTTACCGCTGCACCGTTGGTTAGTTTGCGTGCTGTAAAATTTGAGGACGAAGAGTCAGTGGATCGACGTGATGGAGGTCAATGATGAAAGCGTTGCGAGTACAAGCCAGTGTTCGAGTTCATGCCGTCAGCCCGAAGATACAGAGCTATAATGGGTGCAAAACAAGCTATCACGCTTTGAAAAAAAATTAGAACGCTCGCAGAAATTAGGATTGCTAGCATACGACACGCCTGATCGCATTGCTGAAGGTTCAGACACCGAGGTCGTTGAATCATCGGATACTCTCCAGGCTAAAGATGCCTGCCGTCTAAAGAATACGAACTGGTTTGTGTACCAAGTACAAGTAAACGTTGAGCACAAAGTACGTATTTTGTCTAGAACATGAGTAGAACTTGTTTACTAGGTGCACATGCGGCCGATGTATGTCTCTCGGAAATGCATGCAGTGTGATCTCTTCTTCAGTTTCTGTAATACCGGGACAGTCCCTCACACAGCACCTTCTAGGCATAGTAGTTGATCACGTCAATTCACTGACTCCGCTTCTTCTACCTTTACAGAAACATTAGGCGATGAAAGACAAATAAAAGAAACCTTGTCTGCATCGATCGCTCGTGGAGGTGTGGAGAATAACAAAATATTTAAAAAAATATTACACGCGCCCGCGGTAAGCACGAGGAGGGATACAACTCACGTGACTTCCGGCGATGCTTACCTTCTGACCGCCCCGACACCTTGCGGTACTCTGTTACGTCACAGTGCACGGCGGGAACTTTGAATTGGGCCTCGTATTTATATTTTTTATAAAAAAACTACGCAACTCTATAGTGAAACAATTTTTTTGTAATGTCCTGATATGCCATTTCAACGCCTAGCATGAAAAAAATATTTTTTTTGGCGTGTCAGAGGCCCTTTAAGCTATTGGAAAAAAAAAAAACAGAGGGAAAATACCGGAGACGTATGTTCAGTCAAACTCTGGCACTGCCGTATGCTCTGCTCGCGGTGCTCTCTCACCAAACATACATGCGAACGTACGAGTCAACTGACTTTTCTTTTTCTCGTTTTACATGCCCTCATATATAGGTTTTTTTCTTCCAGGGAATTGAAACGTTGTTTCCCCATTCAGAACGGAGTTGGAACGCCGAAAACTATTTGAGTTCCTGGTTTACCAGTCAGACGAGTTGTTCTTTGCGCGTCTATTTATTAACTGAACTGGGACACAATAATTCCTCCTTTTGTTTTTATTTTTTTCAGGTTACATCGAAGTTCTGCCCACGTAGCCTCTCAGCAGGTAATCAGCGGAAATCCACGGACTGCTCAGGAAAGAAGACGAAAAGGAACTAACCGAAACCACGAACAACGTACGCGTAAAACCACAAGAGTGTGACTGCGTTTCGTCGCCAACGCCGTCATGAGAAAGACATTTCCCTCACCACACTCGCGCAGAAATGTAAAAACAAATACGATGATTATAGAGAAGCGGTGTCAACGCATCTACGTCCAAACCTTGTCGATGCCTCTTTGACTCGTTACACCGCTAGTGCATCGTACAAAGGATAGCCTGCAGATGGTGCCTGAAGCTTGGCTCGTTCTCGTACGACGGTCCTCTCTGTAACATTGGTCATGCAAAAACTGTCTCAAGTCATGTTCGAAGTTCGAATCTATACGAAGCAAACAGGGTTCGAAAATGTGTGAGGGGTGTCTGCAAATAATTTTGTCATCGAGTCCGCGGTGAACAGAAGTGTATCTTGTACGGACGTATCAGCAGTGTAACTGCAACTCTGATCATGTTTTTTTTTTTTTGCAATACATGGTCAGAGATATTGGGTTTCATTTATTTAAAGCAGGTTTCAGTTCTTCGCACTCAATTTAATATTTCAATATCCATTCTTTTTTTTTTATACTTTCGTTCTTTCGTTTTCTTTGGAAGTCTCCAAATTGGAAACCGCATCTTCAGCGCGGACGAAAATACAACGAGACGTCGTCAGCTTCGGTTTTCGCAAAATTAAGAAACGAAATAGGTCTTGGTTGCGGAGATGTTAATAAATTGTGCCGTAATTTCTTAGCGCGGGTTTCGTTAAACGCGACGAACGAGCCCATGTCAAAATAATTGAGCTTCTTTTATTAAACCGAAATTTCTTCGCGTCCCGCGTACCGCGAGACAATAGGCGCATGACGGCCAACTTGTTCGTTCGCCGACGAAACATTGTCCGCGCAGTACTAATATTCGGTTTCAATAGAAAAGATTAAAAAGAAATAAAATGTACCGGGCGCGGTTTTAGTCGGGATGGACTTAATTAAAGCCCCGAATTCGAGTGTGGGGATTTTATGTTCGTTCGTTTTATTGGAGAAGAGCCGAAAGACGAAAAACCGTTGCGCCGCGTCGAAGGAAGTCCCACTTTGTATCACAGGTCGCGTTCGATCAATATCGACCTGGATTTGCTTTTTTTTTTTTCATTTCGCCTCGAGTATATTTTTATCTAAAACTGACGACAATCTGAGGAAGGCTACCATCGGTCGAACAAGGATTGAACCTAAGAATAGATGTGGTTGGTGTCGCAGCTGTGAATTTCATTGACTCAGGCTTCGTTGGCTCCTACACTGTCCTGCTTAGGGCGTGCTTGACGATTTCGTTTCAATCTGAACCTCAAAAACTGTAGTTGTCTAGAGTCGATGTGTTTGACACAGTTTTCGGTTGCTTGTGGTCGTTGAACCGTGAATTGAATCGTAATAGTCCCATCTACGGTCCTAGGCTGTCCATGGTGGTCAATGGAGATGGACCTCGAGAGACGCACACTATATATATATATATATATATATATATATATATATATATATATATATATATATATATATATATATATATATATATATATATATATATATATATATATATATATATATATATATATATATATATATGTGTGTGTATAACTCGGTGAGATGGGTTTCCCGTAGCGACGGAAGAGTATTTCAGGTAAGTAATAATGGTCCAATTCAGCCAATAGGCCAACTGAAGTGGTTCCTAACGGCCTCCTTTATCGTGTTTTAGGAGTTTCTTTCGACTTTTAGGTGCAGGCACGATAAATCAATAAGCCGCAAACTCTTCTGTCTTGTACTGTCTTGTATAGAACGCCTCACATACCGCCAAGGGCGGCTGTATTTTTTTTACCATTTGAAATCGTGATTTGACATGTCATATATGTTGGTACTTTATGTCGTGACAATATCCTACGAGCAGCGTAAAGTAATCGAAGCAATAGTAGTCTTCCAACAACACCGAATTAGGGGGGGGGGGGAGGGTTGTTTTTCTAGGAATGAAATAAACAAAATTGTATTAGAAGGCTGTGTCAGCAAAAACGTATTGTCAGTAAAATATTCCCGTTTTCCAGAAGAAAAAAAAACATGCCGAAAATGTTTTCAATTTGCCGGATTTTTTCTTGATGATGGTTTTATTCTTACGGCAGTGTTACCCGAACTGTGGGTAGTGACCCCAAGGGGAGTCGCGACAGATTCAACGGTTGGTCACGACGCAGCTTGGGAACTTTAAAAAAAGGAAGAGATGCAAACTTGTCTTCTCTGCGATATCTTTGTTGAAAACAAAATACGAGTCGCAGCTCAACATCCAGCCAAAACTGAGAGTAGCGGTTTCCAAACTTCGCCCTCGGTTTGAGAAACTGTGCTCTAACAAACTCACTTCAATCATCAGGAACACTCATAACTGGTATGCATTGTTTTTTATTATTATTTTTTTTTGCAACGGTTTCTAGCCAGGTCATTCACTCTCACTATATTAACGGTCGATTAACATTTCAGTGTCAATATTGTGTATTTTTCTTCATGCATTAAAATTAAAACGCTTGTGGCATCGCGAATAACCCGGGAAATGAGGGAAGGGGAGCCATGACGTGACTTTTTTATATTTTTGATGAGTCGCAGGGTAGCAGAGTTTGGGAAGAACTGCCTCATGAAATGAGACGTTCGCGCCCATTTTATTCCGAGCAATCTTCAACCAGAGATTACTGGTCTCCAGTCAATCGGCATAGAAAATATGATCCGTGCTTTCAGAAGTTTATAACGCACAACCATAAAAAAAACGTCTGGCTTCGCAAGCGATTTTACGGGTAAGTTGAATGATCTTAAGTGATTCCACATGTGAGCTGAATCATTCCAAGTGAATCCACATTGTGAGTTGAATATGGCACTTATATTCACATGTAAAGACGGAGGTATCGTGAATGCTCTCCTATGTTTCGTTTCCGGAAAAAAAATGAAGCCTAAATAAAAAGGCTACTTCAAAAAAGATGCCATGCAACACATCACATTTGTTTCTAGATATATGCATACATACGCATTTTCTAGTAAGTTTAGCAGAATTTTGAAGGCTCAAAAAATAAAAACAAAATCCGTATATCGGGCATCTGTAAGTTTAAATTAGAAGTAGCAGCAGTTCCATTCTCGTTCAAAATATTGCTGCTTTTTTTTGCGTTGGTACTTTTTAGGATTTTTTGGGTTGGTACTTTAAGTTTGCAACATTTTGAATGCTAAATGAACAAATTACGGCGATTCTAGAAATAATAAGATAACGCGACAACAAAAACTGTTTTAAAGGTAAACTACTGTTTGTGTTTCGCTAAGGAAAATGGCTGCGTTTCTACTGTTTTCATCAAAGGTCTGTTTCTCCTAATACCACACACATATTTTTTAGCAATTGAATGTGTAGGCCAGACCAAACCGGAATTTCTACGCAATCTTGGGGTCTTAACATCATCTTACGAATGCACGACGATGTAACAACGCAAATGTGCACAGTTCATATTCACGAATTGCGAAATCACAAGTATGAAAAAAACACATTCTAGGATTCTGTTAAAGGATTTTGAATTTTTATTAAACTCCGAAGAAAAAAATTAAAAATCGAAAACCATTCCTAACTTTAAAGGCGTCGATTCTTTGCATCCGTGATTAATTGAGTGAGAGAGCTGAACGACTCGCAAAGCCGCCAGGCTGAACTCCGCCACCCTTACTATTTAGCCGTTTCAGCGAAAACGAAAGAAGCAGAGTTTATGCCGACTAAGTCTTTCGAGGCGAAGGTCGACTCGCTGACGGCGTCCACTGACATTATTTTTATTTTTATTCATTCGTCCTTCGAGCCGTGAGGTCAAGGCTAGCGTGGGTTCGTGGATTTAATGCCAAATATACAAAATACAAAACGTTTCAATACTATGTAGATGGGTGTGACATCCTTTAAAAAAGGTATAACAAGTTTTCAAAGCTTCTCAAAGCAAAAAAAAAGACAGAGACAACAGAAAACTATGACTGCAGGTATAAGCGAAAGACGACACACAAAAAAGTTTCTAACACAACTGAAAATTTATTTCACTCGGAAAGTGCCTAAATAAGAAATGCCACAAAGATAGAAAACATCACAAAACAAAGAGTGAAAGCAATAAGCCCCTTTCCCCCCAGTACTACTATACTTCGTTCCACCTTCAGTCCGAGCGCAGTGGACGCCACGAACTATCCCAGCCGATCCAGCGCCGGGAGAAACTCACGTGACCTGCCGGTTGGTGGAGCGACGCAGGGAGCTCAAGGTCGCATGACACTCTCTCAACGCTGGATTGGCTGGAATGGCTCTAGCGTCCGCTGCGCTCGGACGGAAGGTGAAACGGAGTATAGAGCTATATATCTTTTCAGCGTAAGTCCAGACGCAGACGACACTATGAGGCGATGGGACCATTCAAGCAGTGCCAAAAGCGCAAATCGCTAGGCCTTTTCTGTTTATCATTGCTTCAGAGACGATAGAACACACGCAGTAACACGACGAACACCACGAGGGTGCGCTTTTGACGATGTCTGCTTGGTCCCAGTGGCTCGTAGCGCTGGCTGCGTCTGGTCTTCAGCTGAAACGAGGTGCACTCCCTCTGATAACAAAAGAAAGCACAAAACACATTTTGTGTTTTGCCGCAAGACGCGGTATCAATAATCTGCACACATAAAAAGGGAAAAGCAATAATGAGCACTAAACCGACCACAACTTCCTGTGACTTTTTCAAGCCCAGATACAATGAAAAAAAAGAACCAGTAAAGTCATTCTTTCTTCGTATATGCTCAAGCGGTAGCCAATTTCAACATTCCCGTCAAAGATTCCAACAAGAATTATACCCCACGTGGAAAATTTTCACACTTAAAATGAATCCATTATTTAAAAAAATTTAGGTCATTTAAGATCATATTATGCGTTGATAATGCGAATGCGTTCTCGGCGACGACAGAAGCGGCCGCAGCGCCGGCAGGGAGTGCAGCGGTGCTCCGCGCAGACCGCCCTGGCTCGCTCGCTGGTGACTGCTGCGCCGCTGGGTGAGTCAGCGGCGGGAGCGGCGTGGCGCATGCTGAAATCACGTGTCCTCTCATCATCATCATCGCCTTAGATGCGGGCAGCGGTTGACGACGTTAGACCTCAAAGCGTAACGATAGGCCAGTGCATACCCGCGGCAGGCTCGGGTAGTTCGGCTGGCTCTTTAGCGACGATGACGCCCTTGCTATGGAGCCACATGACGCGTCGCAGCCAATGGGAATTTAGGTGCCGTTTCGCTCAGCCAATGAGAATTTAGGTGCCGTTTCACTCAGCTAATGGCAATTTAGGTGCTGTTTTTCGCTGAGGCAGACCACACCGGCTCTCGCTCTTTGGGTCAGTTAATGCGTTCGCATTAGGAAAACGCGTATAGGTCGCACCGTTGTGTAAGACGCAACAACAGACATTTGAGGAAAACGCGACTCATACAGCGGAAGATGCAGTATTTGAAATTATCTATGGGGTACAAATTATGGTTCAAGATCAAATTTGTTTTCTATTGAGCGTAGGCTGGGATACCTTATGTCATTAGTACTTAGTAACAGTTATCTGATATAAGCCATGAGCTACCTTAATAAAATATTTGTGTGTACTGTACTACCAGACTGGTTGGGCGCTTGTCAGGTAGGGGATTGAAGTTAGCGACATGATCAGTTAAATCGTAGATACCGTGCATAAATAAAACTGCTTTTATTTGTATATTTTCTAAACAATAAACATGTTTGTTGGTAAATGACGCGCAAACAGGGCAGGATTGACCATTGGTCGGTAACATCAAACAATTAAAAGAAGTTAATTTTGCTTCTGAAATGCTATGCTCCTCCAACCTTCCCTTGTGCATATAAACTTTTAAAAGTATATTTACCCACATGTTTAACTTACATGTTACAGTTTAGATCATATGTGAGATATATTTCGTAAGTTTATTAAGTGAACCTTTATGAGTTTTATAACTGAAGCTTATTACTTATCCGTTGCACTCATGCAGACAGTTTTCTTCACCACCACATGCTACTGTAGACACATCATTCCGCTACTCCCGGAAGGTCCTATTATACTTATTATATCATAAATAAAACACGCAATAGAGTAAATCAAAGTGTCGTTCGTAAAGTACTTCAAGGTCATCGCAGGATTTAAGTTGTTCCTCGTGTCTTTGATCAATAAACTATAAAGGTAATTGAACCAAGAACTCCGTGGAAAGGCGGGCTCTTTCACAGTGACTATTTTTAGCCTAAAAACACTAACTGTTCCCTTCCTCATAAGTAGGCATCCAAGATATTTACAGTGGTTATATTTTTAGATTGTGA
This sequence comes from Ixodes ricinus, assembly GCA_037355805.1. Taxonomy (NCBI): domain Eukaryota; kingdom Metazoa; phylum Arthropoda; class Arachnida; order Ixodida; family Ixodidae; genus Ixodes; species Ixodes ricinus. The sequence continues at coordinate 52,948 of JAZHYW010052455.1, forward strand.
TTGAGTTTGTATAAAAGCTCCGAGTGCGCGATGCGCGACCAAACGTCTCAGCGATATCTCGAAACACGATCTAAGCATGTTCCACTTTATGCTATGGTTATAAAAGACTCACATCATGATAAAGAGGTTTCTTTTTATTATGTTTATGTTTAGGACCTACGCGGTGTCGTTGCGGGGGCGCGATGGTGGTGTTCTTCGGCACTGAAGGCTTCGTTCGTGTTACGTACAATGTAAACTGTTCCTATTTACACCATATTTCCACGAAAACGTCTGCTACAAACAATGTGCATATGTGATCACTACGTGCCACGTAGAGGAATGCTGGTTGGCCAGTTACGGGGTCAAGATCACAGCCCAAACTCGCTCTCTCTTGCCCAGGCACGGGCTTTTGAGAGCATCATCTTCCTTGCTCTCGCGCAGGAGTCGACCGATCATCCGAGAAACGGGGGAGACGAGGAAACGAAAGCACGCTATAGGACGTCGGAACGGATAGCTCTGGTTGGATTGACTAGTGGGTAGACCTGAAACTAGCGGTCTTTGTCTTCGCTGCACTCGTCCAAGGCGTCAGAACGCGGAACGCAGGCGTCCGGCGTTTGGCTCTCGCATTCGTACGCGTTTGACCAGTGCAGTGGAGACAACGGCAGCTAGCTTGAGGTGTATACCCACGAATCATTCGAACCAGAGCGCTCTCGTCTCCTCGTCTCCCTCAGTTTTCCGGCGCATTGTTTTAAACATTTACGAAGGCACGTGATGTTCACGGACCGATAGCCGACACTGACATTCCTCAAGTCCGCAGCGCACTCTGGCTGACAGCACCGACGAGACCCGTAGGGTCAAACGTGCTGTCAGGTCCCACCATACCGGCGCCTTTGCTGAAACTCCATCGGCCCCTCAGGTACGTAACGACCCTCGTCACTAGAAGAAAAATCACATTCGAAGGACACACGTGGCCGGTGGCTAGCAGGTATGTATATACGTTTGTAATTCAAATTTTGCAAGGTGTGTCAAATGTGCTGATTCTAAAGCCGGGGTCACACTGCTCATGCATCATACAAAAGACAGTCTGCAAATACGAGTCACCGCAATATCCGTGGTTCGAATGCCGCGTGCCACGTTTCTCCTTGACCTCATTGCCCTGCGGCATTCGAAGCACGGATCTCGCGGTGACTCCCGTTCGAATCTGTACGCTCTCTGTCTTTATTTCATTGCAGCGAAACAGCGATTTTTTGTTTGTTAATCTGGTTAAAAAGAAATATGACATATTAAATTCACATACAAATGCTTCCTGCTGTAAACACTAGTAGAACTGAATAAAAACTGCCACATGCGACACCCAAGCTAATACTCGATACGGCACTTTCTAGGGTTGTGCAATGGAATTAAAGGGATTGTCCGGTCAAATTTTGTATTCGAGAAAACAATTGAATATCATTGTTATTGCCTCGAGACGCATCGTACGTGCAATATCTGAATTTTATATGCCCCTCTGCGTGATTAATTGAATTTATGCTGCTCCAATCGCATTCTAGCGTAAACGCTGCTTTCGTTGGCAACATTGAGGCTCTGACGTCACAAAACACAAAGCGAGCATTTTTGTCTGCCTCAGAGTGCTTCCTTTTTGTTGTTGTGCTCGACTTGTTTGTAGTTGGGTGAGATTTTTGTTGCGCGGTTGGATGCCACAACCACCGGGCAGCACATGCGAGCCAAGACATGACGTTCCACACTTTTCCGCGAGACGTGCAGTGACGATCGTCGCCGTGCGTAGGGACTTGGTTCCCGTCAAGATCGAGATCCCGCTTTTGCAGCAATCACCTCACAGAAGAGAGCTACGAGCTGAGCTCTAAGCGGACAGAAGGCTTGTAAGCTGAGGTGCGATGCTGTGCCAACAGTATTAAACTACGTCCATCCACTCCTCGCCCAAATCGGATCAATCAATTTGATTATGCAGCGGAACCAAAACCAACAGCTAGGCCATCTGGAAACGATACCAGAAGTTGTATTTAGCACGCGTGCAGCCCGATTCTGTTTGACTCGCGTGTGAAAATGGAGCGTGAATACGATTCACCAAGCTCGTCCAAGTAAAGTGACGACATGCATTTGAACGATTCGCCGTTTGTCTTCGACCCGCGGACATCGCCTCTGAGGGAACGACCCGCAGCCTCATCACCGATCCAGTGGATCCGCTGACATGTGTACCCAGATGCCGCTTCGTGTACTTACGTGCCGCTTCAGGGGCGAAATCTGCATCCTTTGCTTTGCAAGCGCCCCTAGCTCGATCGGTGGCCGTCGCAGTTGCGTTTGCGCGAAATGGCATACATTTGCTCGAAGCTTATGGCTGTCTGCGAGTAATTTCCTGCTAAAAGGCGTGACTTTTTTTGCACATGCTTGGGAACTGCAGTAAAAGAACCGTATTTAAGTAGGGTACAGCCTAGGAGACTATATAATTCGAAACAAAATACAACACATCCATCGACCAACGCTTGTTATCCCGACCATCCGACAAACCTTTGCGTTTTGTGACGTCACGCAGCACCTACGGATATCAGCCATTGACACTGGCGAAATTCGGGGTGCAGTTTCGTACATAGGCTCATGAAAGGTTTAATTAAGAACGGGAGATCATATATCAAAATAAAAATGACGTTTGTCTACATGAAGGCTCCCTCGACGTAACGAGCGCAAGAACTTAAGTACTTCCGGTTTCGACCGGACAATCCCTTTAAATAGTTTGCAGCAGTTCGAGTCGTGGCGTGTATTGACTACGCGTTTTAGTTGCAGTGACAGCCTTCTGTCGCATGTTTTGTGTTGTATGCCACACTCTGGATAACTGTCAAACGAGGTGAGTAAATTTCAACTGCCGTGCTCAGAAAAAAAAAAGAAAAAGTGACGGTTTAGACGCTTGTTATTTAGATTCACACGCCTTCATATATAAAAGAAAACGAGACACGTCATGAAGAGTGACAAAAGTGACTTTGGATAAGATTCGGCGTTACCGCACGAGTGCGTACGGATGCACGTTGTTGGCCGTGGAATATCAAAAAGACTATTAATAAAGGACGATCCAAAGTTTAAGGGCAATTTGCAACGATGGTACAAATTAGAAACCTTCCATAAATGTTCGTCATCCATTTTAAATGTGAGGTTTATGGCAATAAAATATCGCCTAACTTAGACGTTCCGTCAATTGCAATAAAGGTTCGATTTCACTAATATGCAGTTCCTACCCTACTAGACGGCCCTCGTTCCTACGCAGCGGAGGGGGTAGGAGAGAGAGAGAGGGAAGTGTTAACGCACCACTTACCTTCCTCCCTCCCCCACACCGCCTGCTGTAACACCAGTGATCGCGCGATCTATAACGTTATAGCAACAGGAGCTTACGCTCCGTTGCCCACATACTCTCTCCCATGGTCTTGCTGCAGTGCGACCAACGCCAACGCCAACAAGGAAAGTTAATGCAGGGCTTCTATAGAAAGGTATCGCTTGAAAAAACTGAGACAAAATGGTAGTTTTTTTATGTATACGCAGTACCTGTGTTCATGACAACACATAAACAAACAAACAGCGCAGGGAGATTTGCTTGTTTTGATTCCGGTTCTCGATTACGGGTATTGCTGTGCGCCTGCGACCAACTTTCCCCCATCGTATTTCAGGAACGTGAGGTCTCCCTGTTTACACAACGGCAGCGGCGAAGGTCCAACTAAAAAATGTAACCAAAAGGGGGCTAGAAAAAAAATGTATTCGTATGCGCGGTAGACGCCCATGGACGCGCCATTTAGATAGCGGTGCCCAAAAGGCTGGAACCGGGCAAAATTGGAAGCGAGCTCGAGGAAGCGGAGAAACGGCTGCCACTACGGTTGATGGTCCTTCTCGTGCGAGTGCTCGGAGGGAAAGCAGTCAGCGCGATAGCAGCAGGTACCGTGCAGGAGAGCCGGTTTCGAAGCTGCTTGCGAGTTTAACCGCGGGAAGATACTGAGCGGCACGGCAGAGACCATTTAGACCGAGAGCACCGAATTCTTTTATTATTATTTTTTTATCAGGTCTCTGCAAAGAGTGCCACTCTTCATCTCGGATTGTCCTCTCAGTTCGCGTCATTATCATTGAAAACAAGCTCACTCTGTCCAGTCTATAGTGTCTAGATTCTATAGCCTCTATACTAGCTACGCTCCTACGTAACAATCGACACTTCAGCTATGGTGCCCCGAACGTCTCTCCGGCTGGTGTGTTTTCCGCGTGCAAAGGAGTGATCCCTCGAATTTCCGCCCGATGACGTCATAAACCTGTCATGCTGTAGCCGGTCGCGATCCTGGCGGTGTCACAGCAGCAATGGCGGACGTGGCGGACGCCTGTACTGCTGCAGGTCGCTCTCCGGCTTGGCAGACCACGGCAGCTTCGGTAGCCAGGAGTTGGGACGCCGCGACGACAGCGACACTCGCGTTTGCTCGAGCTCTTTGCCTGAACTTCCGCGCCCAACCGTCTGGATTGTGACACCCGACAGCGTGGCACCCTGGCGTTTGTGACGTCCTCCGTTGCCACCCTCTGGATGACTTTGGATGCATATGGGCGGAATGTGCAGCGCAAGTTCGTCTGCTTCTTGCTCAGGCGTTGCGATGTTGTCACAACGCCAAGCTCTTATTGGCTGACTGAAAAAAAAAATAGTGGGTAGACTTTAAGTCATCTAGCATTGCGGTTTACCCACTATCCTTTCAATCAAAGCCAATCAGAGCTCGGCGTCGTTCTGGCGTTACCGAAACTCCTGCGCAAGTAGCAGACGACTCGCTCTCCGGATGACGCTAAGCGCACCAGTTGGAGACGCGTTTCAGGCACCGTACTTCAGCCCTCTTGATACTTCAAATCATTGTTGCCATTTACGTGAAACTTTATCTGAAACTGTGGAAACACATTTTTTCGTCCTCCAGGAATGTCTAGACAGTCCGCGACAAAGCAAAACAGTTCTGTCTATATGCTTCATGACACCCTATCTAATGCCCAAGCGAATATTTTTTTTGTCGTTGTTAGAGCAAATTGCGCCCACTACTGCACAAAGCAGCAAAATGGCGGCGCCCACGAGGTAGGCCTCAATGCTAGATGTCGTGAGGTCTACCCACTGAATGTTTCAATCAGCCAATAAGAGCTCGGCGTTCCAACATCATTGCAACTCCTGCAAAGAAGCAGACGAACTTGCCCTCCGTATAGCGCAGCGCCATCCCTTACTCCAACACTGAGAAGCGAGTCGGTATGACGTGGGCCTCCCTAACGCTGGGAAGGCTATGAATAACAGTGCGAGCTATTCGATTCCAACCATTATTAGCACGCCCCTTGTACTATAGTCACATAAAAAGGAAAAGTTTCGCGCATTATCCATACGCTGCCCGAAATAGTTCTTGCAAGGTTTGGTTGTCAAAGAAAGAAACGGTGCTTTTGGCGTTTGAAACAAGTACGTATTGGTAAAATGATATAAATCAGATATATAATGCACCTACATACTATACAGGGTGTTTCTGCGAAAGCTTTCAAAAATAGCTAAAAATAGGCTGTTCGAGATGAAAAGAAACTCATCACGAGAACCAACTACCAGCCTTGGCGGACATCAAGGATTGCAAAGAGATACTAATGAGCAAGGTCATTACTATAACTTACTAATTATTTTTTAATCAGTGAAATTCAATATATGTTTCCTCTGACAAACTTCCTCTTAGCGAAAACGAATGCGTTTAAAATGTGTTTAAGTGTATTTCGAAAGTACTTCGTATATTAATATGCTTTAAATGTATACTAAAACTACACTTCTAAGTATTGCACTTACTATTAAAAATAGGTATAAAAAAGGCGTTGAATATACGTGTATTCAAAGTGGACTCTATGCCCGCCTTAAATACACTTCTATAGATTTATACTATGTAAGAGCACTCGAAATGCATTTCAATTTGCTTCAATTCAAGGACATTGAACATATGATAATAAAGAGAGGCTAAAAATCCTAAATACTGTTAGACATTTGAAATACATTTCTAATACGTATGTACAAACTGAATTACATTTTTAATACATGTCTTAATGAACCTAGAGTATATTTCTTGCCAAATATTGAAAAACTTTTAGAATATATTTTAGTATATTAAAATGCATTTCGAATGCGGACCAAAAAAATGATATAATACGTGTATAAAATGAATTTAAAATATATTAGAAGTATAATTTTTTTGTTGTTGTTGTTGCTAGGGGCTAATCTAAGTAGATTTCTTTTGTACCACAAAATAATTAAAACAGTCAATTAACTAATTGTACTTCGTGCGCCGTGTTCATAGTGGTCGAGAAGGAAACCCGTGTGTGGCCCCTCGGTCTTCCGTTATAGTTGATTGCGATCGGTTGAACTGTTGAGCAAATCCTTGGGGAGAACGAATCTCACTCCATTTAAATGCTAGGGTCAGGGTCGGACAGGTTTTTGCGTTTTGACGGCTGGATGCAACGAAGATTAATACGCTTTCTTTATCCAGAAGCGTTATTTATTTACATGAAGGGGGACACACTCCGGTTCTCTTGTTGACTATAGAGTCATCCGAGCCGGAGGAGAAACAGGGGAGAGGTGGAATAGATGAAAAATGGTTGAGAAAATCTACTAAGATCAGTTTCTTGCACGTGAGCAAGCAAAAAATCCAGTATCTTCTGTAAAAAATAAAATAAAAGATGATTAGCGCCATTTATTGTTGAAGACTCTTTCACTATCTTACCAAATTGCACCGAATACATCACGTAACAGATCTGACCAAGCAAAAAAAAAAAAGATTCAGTTGTCACGCTTGATCTCCGAAGCGTCGAAATCCTGTCTCAGAAAGTCGAAAGATCTCCGACGCCGAGACTTCCGCACCTATAAAGGAGGACTTGGCGGTGTACGAGTTCGGTCGAATGCAAATGAGTGGAGTCGGATGTCTTCCGCTATGCACTGTATACCCTGTTTCACTTTACGGTAGACCGCAGCGGACGGTACGAGTCCTCCCAGCCAACCCAGCGCTGGGAACACGTCACGTGACTACACTCCTCGTGCCTCGCTGCTCATCCCGAAGGCTACGTGAAACCCACACGGTGTATGTTTCGCTCCGATGGTTCGTAGCGCCCGCTGCGGCCTTTCGTAAGTAGGAACGGGGGCGTGAAACTCACACGGTGTAGGATTGGCTCCGATGGTTCGTGTAGCCCCCAGTGCGGTCCTTCGTAGGAACGGTGTCCGGTTGTGTGAAGTAGTAACAGTCAAGCTCGGCTCTCTTTTACTCTCTCTCTCTCTCTCTCTCTTTCTCTCTCTCTCCCTTAGAAACTCATGCGACCATTTCGATTTCGGTTTCCATAGGTTGCTGCATGATATATTTCGTTTTAAAATGCTCGTGCGAAAAGGAAAAAAAGAAAAAAGCAATACGTTTTCGTCATTTACGATACGCAAACAAAAACCTTCTTTTTTTTTACAAGGTTTGCGACCATCTCTAGAGTCGCTTTAAACATTACTTCTATTATTTGTTCACGCTCAGAATACATTAGAGCAAATAAATTCTCGCCGCTTCAATAATAGCCCTATCGCTAAGTTACCCAGGAATCAAGGAGAATGCTGGGAATGTAAGTCTACGAGCCGCACGCGCTCGCCTTCCACGTATAAAAGGTTCGAAGTAAATAACCAAAATAAGGCGTTCATGAACGAAAGTGTAATGTGCAATTTGTTTTAGGCGTTTGCTTTGAACAGTTACTGCTGGAGACGCCAGCACGTACAGGGCGTTAACTACACTCGCAGCATGCTCCTTGGTGCTTGGGGAATTTAGCAAAAGGTCTATTACCCCGAAGGGCGTAGTTCATTATTGGTTCAACTATTCCAAAAGTGTTTTGCGCTCATTTCTATAACCTGAACGAGGGCTCGATGATTTCTATAAAAACTATGTGGGTTCCCGTGGTGGCACAGAAGTGGCATGACTACCAACAGCTCACGCGAGGCAGGGGAAATGAATTATTTCACAAAAACATTTATACCAAAATATAAACTCTCGCTCGCGTCATCTTGATCACCAAGGGCACTTGCATCATTCTAAGGGTCTCGTGCATCTAAAATAAACAGTGCGACTGACATAGCGAATATAGCAAATTCTAAATAAATGACTCTGAACTATTCCTAATATTGCTTAGCTTGTCCACGTGTTACACTTTGAGCTGCCAGAGGAAAATCCAGCTTTAACCGTATTAGTGAAAAGTGTACGCGCAATACACAGGTTGACGTGGAAAACTCGTTCGTTATTCTGAAAATCCACATTCAAGGTCCAGAAAAAGGCGTTGATAGTATTATAAACGCGAATAATATCAGATGAAAAAAATCTCTATGTACGCCTTGATCAAGCGTCCATTCAATCCATTGCAAGCGGAATACTGTCCAGCAGATAATAAAAATGCATGGGTCTGACCTCCCCAAACAACGACGTA
>JAZHYW010052456.1:0-10930 GCA_037355805.1 Ixodes ricinus
GAACTTAAAAAGCCTCTGACACGCCAGAAAAATTGTTTTTTTTGCTAGGCGTTGAAATGGCATATCAGGACATTACAAAAAATTGTTCCAATATAGAGTTGCGTAGTTTTTTTCATAAAAAATAGAAATACGAGGCCCAATTCAAAGTTCCCGCCGTGCACTGTGACGTAACAGTGTACCGCAAGGTGTCGGGCGGTCAGAAGGGAGGCATCGACCTACGTCACTAAAAGTGGATTCACCGGAAGTCACGTGAGTTTCACTCCTCGTGCTCTCCGCGACCGTGCCTAAGTTTTTTTTTTTATTCTGCTCTTCGTACGAGCGATCGTAGAAAACGAAGTTTCAGTTCCACTAGTCTCTTTACCGCTGCACCGTTGGTTAGTTTGCGTGCTGTAAAATTTGAGGACGAAGAGTCAGTGGATCGACGTGATGGAGGTCAATGATGAAAGCGTTGCGAGTACAAGCCAGTGTACGAGTTCATGCCGTCAGTCCGAAGATACAGAGCTATAATGGGTGCAAAACAAGCTATCACGCTTTGAAAAAAAATTTAGAACGCTCGCAGAAATTAGGATTGCTAGCATACGACACGCCTGATCGCATTGCTGAAGGTTCAGACACCGAGGTCGTTGAATCATCGGATACTCTCAGGCTAAAGATGCCTGCCGTCTAAAGAATACGAACTGGTTTGTGTACCAAGTACAAGTAAACGTTGAGCACAAAGTACGTATTTTGTCTAGAACATGAGTAGAACTTGTTTACTAGGTGCACATGCGGCCGATGTATGTCTCTCGAAATGCATGCAGTGTGATCTCTTCTTCAGTTTCTGTAATACCGGGACAGTCCCTCACACAGCACCTTCTAGGCATTGTAGTTGATCACGTCAATTCACTGACTCCGCTTCTTCTACCTTTACAGAAACATTAGGCGATGAAAGACAAATAAAAGAAACCTTGTCTGCATCGATCGCTCGTGGAGGTGTGGAGAATAACAAAATATTTAAAAAAATATTACACGCGCTCGCGGTAAGCACGAGGAGGGATACAACTCACGTGACTTCCGGCGATGCTTACCTTCTGACCGCCCCGACACCTTGCGGTACACTGTTACGTCACAGTGCACGGCGGGAACTTTGAATTGGGCCTCGTATTTATATTTTTTATAAAAAAAACTACGCAACTCTATAGTGAAACAATTTTTTTGTAATGTCCTGATATGCCATTTCAACGCCTAGCATGAAAAAAAAATATTTTTTTTGGCGTGTCAGAGGCCCTTTAAGCTATTGGAAAAAAAAACAGACGGAAAATACCGGAGACGTATGTTCAGTCAAACTCTGGCACTGCCGTATGCTCTGCTCGCGGTGCTCTCTCACCAAACATACATGCGGATGTACGAGTCAACTGACTTTTCTTCTCTTTTTACATGCCCTCGTATAACCTTTTTTCTTCCAGGGAAGTGGGGGGGGTATGGGGATTGAAACGTTGTTTCACCATTGAGATCGGAGTTGGAACGCCGAAAACTATTTAAGTTCCTGGTTTACCAGTCAGACGAGTTGTTCTTTGCGTGTCTATTTATTAACGGAACTGGGACACAATAATTCGTCCATTTTTTTTTTTTTTCAGGTTACATCGAAGTTCTGCCCACGTAGCCTCTCAGCAGGTAATCAGCGGAAATCTACGGACTGCTCAGGAAAGAAGACGAAAAGGAACTAACCGAAACCACGGACAACGTACGCGTAAAACCACAAGAGTGTGACTGCGTTTCGTCGCCAACGCCGTCATGAGAAAGACATTTCCCTCTTCACACTCGCGCAGAAATGTAAAAACAAATACGATGATTATAGAGAAGCGGTGTCAACGCATCTACGTCCAAACCTCGTCGATGCCTCTTTGACTCGTTACACCGCTAGTGCATCGTACAAAGGATAGCCTGCAGATGGTGTCTGAAGCGTGGCTCGTTCTCGTACGACGGTTCTCTCTGTAACATTGGTCATGCAAAAACTGTCTCAGGACATGTTCGAAGCTCGAATCTATACGAAGCAAACACATGCTTCCAAAATGTGTGAGGGGCGTCTGCAAATAATTTTGTCATCGAGTCTGCGGTGAACAGCAGTGTCTCTTGTACACGCGTATCAGCAGTGTAACTGCAACTCTAATAATGTTTTTTTTTTTTTTGCAATACATGGTTAGAGATATTGGGTTTCATTTATTCAAAGCAGGTTTCAGTTCTTCGAACTCAATTTAATATTTCAATATTCATTCTTTTTTTTTATACTTTCGTTCTTTCGTGTTTTTTTTTTTTTTTTTTGGAAGTCTCCAAATTGGAAACCGCATCTTCAGCGCGGACGAAAATACAACGAGACGTCGTCAGCTTCGGGTTTCGCAAAATTAAGAAACGAAATAGGTCTTGGTTGCGGAGATGTTAATAAATTGTGCCGTAATTTCTTAGCGCGGGTTTCGTTAGACGCGACGAACGAGCCCATGTCAAAATAATTGAGCTTCTTTTATTAAGCCGAAATTTCTTCGTGTCCCGCGTACCGCGAGACAATAGGCGCATGACGGCCAACTTTTTCGTTCGCCGACGAAACATTGTCCGCGCAGTACTAATATTCGGTTTCAATAGAAAAGATTAAAAAGAAATAAAATGTACCGGGCGCGGTTTTAGTCGGGATGGACTTAATTAAAGCCCCGAATTCGAGTGTGGGGATTTTATGTTCGTTCGTTTTATTGGAGAAGAGCCGAAAGACGAAAAACCGTTGCGCCGCGTCGAAGGAAGTCCCACTTTGTATCACAGGTCGCGTTCGATCAATATCGACCTGGATTTGCTTTTTTTTTTTTTTGCATTTCGCCTCGAGTATATTTGTATCTAAAACTGACGACAATCTGAGGAAGGCTACAATCGGTCGAACAAGGATTGAACCTAAGAATAGATGTGGTTGCTGTCGCAGCTGTGAATTTCATTGACTCAGGCTTCGTTGGCTCCTACACTGTCCTGCTTAGGGCGTGCTTGACGATTTCGTTTCAATCCGAACCTCAAAAACTGTAGTTGTCTAGAGTCGATGTGTTTCACACAGTTTTCGGTTGCTTGTGGTCGTTGAACCGTGAATTGAATCGTAATAGTCCCATCTACGGTCCTAGGCTGTCCATGGTGGTCAATGGAGATGGACCTCGAGAGACGCACACTATATATATATATATATATATATATATATATATATATAATATATATATAAAAAAAAAAAAAAGAACTCGGTGAGATGGGTTTCCCGTAGCGACGGAAGAGTATTTCAGGTAAGTAATAATGGTCCAATTCAGCCAATAGGCCAACTGAAGTGGTTCCTAACGGCCTCTTTTATCGTGTTTTAGGAGTTTCTTTCGACTTTTAGGTGCAGGCACGATAAATCAATAAGCCGCAAACTCTTCTGTCTTGTACTGTCTTGTATAGAACGCCTCACATACCGCCAGGGGCGGCTGTATTTTTTTTTTACCATTTGAAATCGTGATTTGACATGTCATATATGTTGGTACTTTATGTCGTGACAATATCCTACGAGCAGCGTAAAGGAATCGAAGCAATAGTAGTCTTTCAACAACACCGAATTAGGGGGGGGGGGGGGGTTGTTTTTCTAGGAATGAAATAAACAAAATTGTATTAGAAGGCTGTGTCAGCAAAAACGTATTGTCAGTGAAATATTCCCGTTTTCCAGAAGAAAAAAAAACATGCCGAAAATGTTTTTAATGTGCCGGATTTTTTCTCGATGACGGTTTTATTCTTATGGCAGTGTTACCCGAACTGTGGGTAGTGACCCCAAGGGGAGTCGCGACAGATTCAACGGTTGGTCACGACGCAGCTTGGAAACTTTAAAAAAAGGAAGAAATGCAAACTTGTCTTCTCTGCGATATCTTTGTTGAAAACAAAATACGAGTCGCAGCTCAACATCCAGCCAAAACTGAGAGTAGCGGTTTCCAAACTTCGCCCTCGGTTTGAGAAACTGTGCTCTAACAAACTCACTTCAATCATCAGGAACACTCATAACTGGTATGCATTGTTTTTTATTATTATTTTTTTTGCAACGGTTTCTAGCCAGGTGATTCACTCTCACTATATTAACTGTCGATTAACATTTCAGTGTCAATATTGTGTATTTTTCTTCATGCATTAAAATTAAAACGCTTGTGGCATCGCGAATAACCCGGGAAATGAGGGAAGGGGAGCCATGACGTGACTTTTTATATTTTTGATGAGTCGCAGGGTAGCAGAGTTTGGGAAGAACTGCCTCATGAAATGAGACGTTCACGCCCATTTTATTCCGAGCAATCTTCAACCAGAGATTACTCGTCTCCAGTCAATCGGCATAGAAAATATGATCCGTGCTTTCAGAAGTTTATAACGCACAACCATAAAAAAACGTCTGGCTTCGCAAGCGATTTTACGGGTAAGTTGAATGATCTTAAGTGATTCCACATGTGAGCTGAATCATTCCAAGTGAATCCACATTGTGAGTTGAATATGGCACTTATATTCGCATGTAAAGACGGAGGTATCGTGAATGCTCTCCTATGTTTCGTTTCCGGAAAAAAATGAAGCCTAAATAAAAAAGGCTACTTCAAAAAAGATGTCATGCAACACATCACATTTGTTTCTAGATATATGCATACATACGCATTTTCTAGTAATTTTAGCTAAATTTTGAAGGCTCAAAAAATAAAAACAAAATCCGTATATCGGGCATGTGTAAATTTAAATTTGAAATAGTAGCAGTTCCATTCTCGTTCAAAATATTGCTGTCTTTTTTTTGCGTTGGTACTTTTTAGGATTGCAATGAACATTCTGAATTTTGGACAGTTTATGCTGTTATTTTGACGTTGTGCGAAGCCAGTGATACTTAATACATTATAACCTTATCTCATTTGATTGCGAATGATCACTCTGTGTAACAAATGAACATCGATAACGTGTGGATTCATGGACCTATTTTAATAAGTTTGCAACATTTTTAATGCTAAATGAACAAATTACGGCGATTCTAGAAATAATAAGATAACGCGACAACAAAAACTGTTTTAAAGGTAAACTACTGTTTGTGTTTCGCTAAGGAAAATGGCTGCGTTTCTACTGTTTTCATTAAAGGTCTGTTTCTCCTAATACCACACACATATTTTTAGCAATTAAATCGTGTAGGTCAGACCAAACCGGAATTTCTACGCAATCTTGGGGTCTTAACATCATCTTACGAATTCACGACGATGTAACAACGCAAATGTGCGCAGTTCATATTCACGAATTGCGAAATCACAAGTACGAAAAAACACATTCTAGGATTGTGTTAAAGGGTTTTAAATTTTTATTAAACTCCGAAAAAAAATTAAAAATCGAAAACCATCCCTAAATTTAAAGGCGTCGATTCTTTGCATCCGTGATTAATTGAGTGAGAGAGCAGAACGACTCGCAAAGCCGCCAGGCTGAACTCCGCCACCCTTACTTCGGTCGCCAATATTTAGCCGTTTCAGCGAAAACGAAAGAAGCGGAGTTTATGCCGACTAAGTCATTCGAGGCGAAGGTCGACTCGCTGACGTGGTCCACTGACATTATTTTTATTTTTATTCATTCGTCCTTCGAGCCGTGAGGTCAAGGCTAGCGTGGATTCGTGGATTTAATGCAAAATATACAAAACACAAAACGTTTCAATACTATGTAAAAGGGTGTGACACGTCCTTTAAAAAATCTATAACAAATGTTCAAAGCTTCTTATATTAATGTAAGCAAAAAAAAAAAGACAGACATAACAGAAAACTACGACTGCAGGTATAAGCGAAAGACGACACACAAAAAAGTTTCTAACACAACTGAAAATTTATTTCACTTGGAAAGTGCCTAAATATGAAATGCCACAAAGATGCAGAACATCACAAAACAAAGAGTGAAAGCAATAAGCCCCTTTCCACACCAGTACTACTAGAGCTATAATATCGTTTCAGCGTAAGTCCAGACGCAGACGACACTATGAGGCGATGGGACCATTCAAGCAGTGCCAAAAGCGCAAATCGCTAGGCCTTTTCTGTTTATGATTGCTTCAGCGATGATAGAACACGCGCAGTAACACGACGAACACCACGAGGGTGCGCTTTTGACGATGTCTGCTTGGTCCCAGTGGCTCGTAGCGCCGGCCGCGTCTGGTACTTCAGCTGAAACGAGGTGCACTCCCTCTGATAACAAAAGAAAACACAAAACACAGCTTTGTGTTTTGCCGCAAGACGCGGTATCAATAATCTGCACACATAAAAAGGGAAAAGCAATAATGAGCACTAAACCGACCACAACTTCCTGTGACTTTTTCAAGCCCAGATACAATGAAAAAAAAAAGAACCAGTAAAGTCATTCTTTCTTCGTATATGCTCAAGCGGTAGCCAATTTCAACATTCCCGTCAAAGATTCCAACAAGAATTATAGCCCACGTGGAAAATTTTCACACTTAAAATGAATCCATATATTTAAAAAAATTGAGGTCATTTAAGATCATATTATGCGTTGATAATGCGAATGCGTTCTCGGCGACGACAGAAGCGGCCGCAGCGCCGGCAGGGAGTGCAGCGGTGCTCCGCGCAGACCGCCCTGGCTCGCTCGCTGGTGACTGCTGCGCCGCTGGGTGAGTCAGCGGCGGGAGCGGCGTGGCGCATGCTGAAATCACGTGTCCTCTCATCATCATCATCGCCTTAGATGCGGGCAGCGGTTGACGACGTTAGACCTCAAAGCGTAACGATAGGCCAGTGCATACCCGCGGCAGGCTCGGGTAGTTCGGCTGGCTCTTTAGCGACGATGACGCCCTTGCTATGGAGCCACATGACGCGTCGCAGCCAATGGGAATTTAGGTGCCGTTTCGCTCAGCCAATGAGAATTTAGGTGCCGTTTCACTCAGCTAATGGGAATTTAGGTGCTGTTTTTCGCTGCGGCAGACCACACCGGCCTCGCTCTATGGGGCAGTTAATGCGTTCGCATTAGGAAAACGCGTATAAGCCGCACCGTTGTGTAAGACGCAACAACAGAAATTTTGAAGAAAACGCGACTTATATAGCGGAAAATGCAGTATTTGAAATTATCTATAGGGTACGAATTATGGTTCAAGATAACATTTCCTTTCTGTTGAGCGTAGGCTGGGATATCTTATGTCATTAGTATTTAGTAACAGTTATCTGATATAAGCCATGAGCTACCTTAATAAAATATTTGTGTGTACTGTACTACCAGACTGGTTGGGCGCTTGTCAGGTAGGGGATTGAAGTTAGCGACATGATCAGTTAAATCGTAGATACCGTGCATAAATAAAACTGCTTTTATTTGTATATTTTCTAAACAATAAACATGTTTCTTGGTAAATGACGCGCAAACAGGGCAGGATTGATCATTGGTCGGTAACATCAAACAATTACAAGCAGTTAATTTTACTTCTGAAATGCTATGCTCCTCCAACCTTTCCTTGTGCATATAAACTTTTAAAAGTATATTTACCCACATGTTTAACTTAAATGTTACAGTTTAGATCATATGTGAGATATATTTCATAAGTTTATTAAGTGAACCTTTATGAGTTTTATAACAGAAGCTTCTTACTTATCCGTTGCATTCATGCAGACAGTTTTCTTCACCACCATATGCTACTGTAGACACATCATCCCGCTACTCCCGGAATGTTCTATTATACTTATTATATCATAAATAAAACACGCAATAGAGTGAATCCAAGTGTCGTTCGTAAAGTACTTCAAGGTCATCGCAAGATTTAAGTTGTTACTCGTGTCTTTGATCAATAAACTATAAAGGTAATTGAATCAAGAACTCCGTGGAACGGCGGGCTCTTTCACAGTGAGTATTTTTTTACCCTAAAAAATGAAAGCCGTTTACAACTCCCTGTAACGCCGAATTAGAGCGCAGCTCTTGAGGAGGAGAGGAAGGCGCGGAGGGGGGGGTTCACGTGACCGGGGGTCACGTGACCTCGGTGGTCACGTGACCTCGGGGGGGGGTCACGTGGCCTGGGGGGCCACGTGGCCTAGGGGGTCACGTGACCTTGGGGTCACGTGACCTTGCGGTTACGTCCGACGGCGACGCCGACGCCGCTCAAGCCGGAAACGGGCGCCTAAGAGCTGCGCTCTAAAAACACGAACTGTTCCCTTCCTCATAAGTAGGCATCCAAGATATTTACAGTGGTTATATTTTTAGATTGTGATTGAGTTTGTATAAAAGCTCCGGGTGCAATGCGCGACCAAACGCCTCAGCGAAATCTCGAAAACACGATCTAAGCATGTTTTACTTTATGCTGTACAGTGATAAAAGCCTCACATCAAAATAAAGATGTTTCTTTTTATTATGTTGATGTTTGGGACTTACGCGGTGTCGTTGCGGGGTCGCGAAGGTGATCTTCTTCGGCGCTGAAGGCTTCGTGTTACTTACAATGTAAACTATTTATTTACACTATATTTCTACGAAAACGTCTGCTACAGACAATGTGCTTATATGATCACTACGTACCAAGTAGAGGAATGCCAGTTGCCCAGTTACGGGGTCAAGATCACAGCCCAAACTCGCTCTCTCTCGCCCAGGCACGGGCTTTTGAGAGCACCAACTTCCTTGCCCTCGCGCAAGAGTCGACCGATCAGCCGAGAAACTGGGGAGACGAGGAAACGAAAGCGCGCTACAGGACGTCGGAACGCATAGCTCTGGTTGGATTGACTAGTAGGTAGACCTAAAACTAGCGGTCTTTGTCTTCACTGCACTCGTCGAAGGCGTCAGAACGCGGAACGCAGGCGTCCGACGTTTGGCCCTCGTATTCGTACGCGTTTGACCAGTGCAGTGGAGACAACGGCAGCTAGCTTGAGGTGTATACCCACGAATCATTCGAACCAGAGCGCTCTCGTCTCCTCTGTCTCCCTCAGTTTTCCGGCGCATTGTTTTAAACGTTTACGAAGGCACCTGATGTTCACGGACCGATAGCCGACACTGACATTCCTCAAGCCCGCAGCGTACTCTGGCTGACAGCACCGATGAGACCCGTAGGGTCAAACGTGCTGTCGGGTCCCACCATACCGGTGCCTTTGCTGAAACTCCGATCGGCCCTTCAGGTACGTAACGACCCTCGTCACTAGAAGAAAAATCACATGCGAAGGACACACGTGGCCGGTGGCTAGCAGGTATGTATATACGTTTGTAATTCAAATTTTGCAAGGTGTGTCAAATGTGCTGATTCTAAAGCCGGGGTCACACTGCTCATGCATCATACAAAAGACAGTCTGCAAATACGAGTCACCGCAATATCCGTGGTTCGAATGCCGCGTGCCACGTTTCTCCTTGACCTCATTGCCCTGCGGCATTCGAAGCACGGATCTCGCGGTGACTCCCGTTCGAATCTGTACGCTCTCTGTCTTTATTTCATTGCAGCGAAATAGCGATTTTTTGTTTGTTAATCTGGTTAAAAAGAAATATGACATATTAAATTCACATACAAATGCTTCCTGCTGTAAACACTAGTAGAACTGAATAAAAACTGCCACATGCGACACCCAAGCTAATACTCGATACGGCACTTTCTAGGGGTGTGCAATGGAATTAAAAGAGTTGTCGGTCCAAATTTTGTATTCGAGAAAACAATTGAATATCATTGTTATTGCCTCGAGACGCATCGTACGTGCAATATCTGAATTTTATATGCCCCTCTGCGTGATTAATTGAATTTATGCTGCTCCAATCGCATTCTAGCGTAAACGCTGCTTTCGTTGGCAACATTGAGGCTCTGACGTCACAAAACACAAAGCGAGCATTTTTGTCTGCCTCAGAGTGCTTCCTTTTTGTTGTTGTGCTCGACTTGTTTGTAGTTGGGTGAGATTTTTGTTGCGCGGTTGGATGCCACAACCACCGGGCAGCACATGCGAGCCAAGACATGACGTTCCACACTTTTCCGCGAGACGTGCAGTGACGATCGTCGCCGTGCGTAGGGACTTGGTTCCCGTCAAGATCGAGATCCCGCTTTTGCAGCAATCACCTCACAGAAGAGAGCTACGAGCTGAGCTCTAAGCGGACAGAAGGCTTGTAAGCTGAGGTGCGATGCTGTGCCAACAGTATTAAACTACGTCCATCCACTCCTCGCCCAAATCGGATCAATCAATTTGATTATGCAGCGGAACCAAAACCAACAGCTAGGCCATCTGGAAACGATACCAGAAGTTGTATTTAGCACGCGTGCAGCCCGATTCTGTTTGACTCGCGTGTGAAAATGGAGCGTGAATACGATTCACCAAGCTCGTCCAAGTAAAGTGACGACATGCATTTGAACGATTCGCCGTTTGTCTTCGACCCGCGGACATCGCCTCTGAGGGAACGACCCGCAGCCTCATCACCGATCCAGTGGATCCGCTGACATGTGTACCCAGATGCCGCTTCGTGTACTTACGTGCCGCTTCAGGGGCGAAATCTGCATCCTTTGCTTTGCAAGCGCCCCTAGCTCGATCGGTGGCCGTCGCAGTTGCGTTTGCGCGAAATGGCATACATTTGCTCGAAGCTTATGGCTGTCTGCGAGTAATTTCCTGCTAAAAGGCGTGACTTTTTTTGCACATGCTTGGGAACTGCAGTAAAAGAACCGTATTTAAGTAGGGTACAGCCTAGGAGACTATATAATTCGAAACAAAATACAACACATCCATCGACCAACGCTTGTTATCCCGACCATCCGACAAACCTTTGCGTTTTGTGACGTCACGCAGCACCTACGGATATCAGCCATTGACACTGGCGAAATTCGGGGTGCAGTTTCGTACATAGGCTCATGAAAGGTTTAATTAAGAACGGGAGATCATATATCAAAATAAAAATGACGTTTGTCTACATGAAGGCTCCCTCGACGTAACGAGCGCAAGAACTTAAGTACTTCCGGTTTCGACCGGACAATCCC
>JAZHYW010052457.1:0-24138 GCA_037355805.1 Ixodes ricinus
AGTTACAAGGTCAATGACTCCATCGATGGAGCTCCTTCCTCGACGGAAGCCTTGCGTGATTTCTGGATATATCCCCTGCTGTTCAAGATACCAATCTAGACGGCGGTGAATCATTTTTTCCATGATTTTTCCAATGCAACTCGCGAGCGCGACAGGACGGTACGAAGTTAATTGAAGTGGCGATTTGCCCGGTTTGAGAAGTGGCACAATCCTTGCCTCTTTCCACGAGCCAGGAACATTTTCATTGATCCATGAAGAGTTGAATGTATTCAAAAGAAGCTTTCGCGCGTCCTTCCCCATATTAGTCAAATAACTGTACTGTATGCCGTCAGGTCCCGGAGAGGTGTGAGGTCTTACTGAAGATAGTGCAGCATCCAGTTCGCTCATCGTGAAAAGGTCGTCCATAGCTTCTTCACGAAGTACTGGCTCGACTGTGGTGCGAGATGAAGATTGGCTCGAAAGGGTTGTGTATGTTGTCAACAAAATGCAGTACTGGTTTGCCACCTCTTTCTCTGAACAATTTCTTGACAGCGCCAGAGAGCGAAATGGATGGAGTTGCGAAGGAGAAGATTTGAGACCTCGTGAGATCTTCCATATTTTACATAACGGCTTTCTGGGATCTATATTTTCGCAGAGCGTCCTCCAGCAATGTCGAGCGAGCTTCTTAAAATGACGACAAATTTTCTTTTGCACTTTGCGCAATTCGCGAAGATCTTTGATGTCTTTAGTCTTCCTGGATCGTCGTTCTGCCCTCCGACGTATAGCGCGGAGGCGCTCATATTCTG
The DNA here is from genome assembly GCA_037355805.1 of Ixodes ricinus. Lineage (NCBI taxonomy): Eukaryota > Metazoa > Arthropoda > Arachnida > Ixodida > Ixodidae > Ixodes > Ixodes ricinus. Next base: position 786 of record JAZHYW010052457.1, read on the forward strand.
CGTCAATTGTTTTTTGCGTGGATGGGACGTTAAAATCACGCGTTGCTTTTTCTGCACAGGATACCTTTTCAAAGTGAGATAGTTCAGTAACGTTTTTGCATTCGTTGGTCATTGCTTCTTCGAACATATGCCAGTTGGTTCGTTGTAGGAAGTTTGTTTTTCGGACATTAGTGAACCCATTAATTGTTGTGTACGTGGGTGCGTGGTCACTACCACGAGTTTCAATGTCTGCAAACCATGTTGTTTGCGAGGTTAGTGCTGCCGAAACAAATGTTAAGTCGAGGCAGCTGCTGCCTTCCGTTCCGTAGAAATACGTCGGGGTTCCGTCATTAATGGTAGATAAGTGGTAATCGTCGGCTAATTCCGCCAAGTGCCTTCCCCACAGGTTTGTCCGAATGCTCCCCCATATTGGATGATGGGCATTAAAATCACCTGTTAGAATATGTGGCAGTGGCATTGTATTTAGGATAGATTCCAAATGCTGCCTGTCAAATAGGGACTTTGGTGGTATATATGCTGCGATTATTGTGAACTTCACTTTCCCATTTGAAATCGTGGCGCAAACATATTAGTTGGAGGGGTGGGTTGAAACGACGTGTGCGGTATATGTAAGATCTCTTCGAATGAACATTGTCACGCGAATTGCACTATTAGTGCATGCTGAATCAAATTTTTCGTACCGTGACAATTGAATGTCTTTAGGTAAGTTTGATTCACAGATTACAATGATGGGGAAGCTATATTTATAAACGAGTTGTCTGAAATCAGGAAGTCGTGATCGCGAACCTCTTGCGTTTCATTGTATGATAGAGGCTTTCTTGTAATGTTCATCTATTGTACTGACGTACGCTATCTGTGATAGCGGCGATCGCTAATGGGAATTATTAATCGCTCCATAGTAAGCAGAGCCTCTACTTCTGGAATGTTGTTTGCCCCAGGGTATTCTTGTATGATAGCCTTTAACGCCACAAATAACATGGGTAAGAGTACCTGTGCAAGATCTTTTTGTTTTCGTGGATGCTGTGACTGGCTTGACATTGGGTATGTTGCTGGTGTTCCAGCGGGAGGCGCTTGAGTATTCCGAGATCGACGAGGTGCTGGTATGGGTGTTGGCATTGTCGACCGCCCTGGACGCTCCTCCAAGGGAAGAAAGTCATCCTCTTGTGTATTTCTTTGATCTTTTTGAACCTTGCGGGGACGCTTCAGGATCTCACTATAAGTTTTCTTTGTAGGTGCTCCGTTGGGACGCTCTGGTCGTGGTTGGCGGCGAACAACTTGTGGATTTGGTGACGGAGCTCGGCGCCTTGTTTGCCTTCCGTTGATGATAGAAACTTGTTTTGCAGCAGTGGCGGCCTTTTTTCGCGGACATCCGGAATATGTGGATGTATGGTTGCCGCTGCAGTTGGCGCATTTTGGTTCTTTTCTGGAGCTACACTCCTTGTGGTTGTGTGGTCCTGCACACACCTTGCAACGACGCTCTCCTCTGCAGTTCCTGGCGAGATGTCCATACCTTTGGCAATTGAAACACTGAACTGCCTGTCCAAAGTATTCTTCAACGGGATGGCTTGTGAATCCGAGGTAGATGCGCTGAGGCATGGCTCGGTCCGTCCGAAAAGTGAGGACGACTGTCGTTGAAGGGTGTTGCTCCACAATTCCGTCGTCCAGGCGTCGGTAGGCCACTTGACGTTGAACCGACATGACTCGAAAGTCTTTTAAATACTCCAAGAGCTCGTCGTTGCTGTATTCAAGTGGCACATGTTTAACTTTTCCATAGTTCCTGGAATATGCCTCCGGAATATGAGCAGTTACCTGGATCTCTCCGAGAGAGGTGACTGCGAGAAGCTTGTTTGCTGAGTCCAGGGATGAAACATTTACAGAGAGATGGCCTTCTTTGTTGATCTTGTGCGAGACAATCTTTTCTTGTGTGACCGCTATGATCTCATTGGCAAGTACGTTTGGGTTTACACGCCAGAAGGACGTGTTTGGTGTTGTGGGCTTGAAGACTACGGGAATTCCTGTTGCCCGGTTTTTTCGGTATGTCACGACAGTGTACGGTACGTCATTGTCTGTCTCATCGGTTATGTCCCTCAATGAATATAATGAGGTGTTATCCTCGCCTTGGTCCCTCTCGGCATCGGCGGTACGGATTCGTTTGGATGGGATGTTCTCGTCCGATACTGTTCCACTTGTTTCTTGAAGAAGCAATTGAGGAGGGTGAAGCAGTGGGCGTCCATCCTCCTGTTGGCCATTGGAATTTAGGTGGTCGCTTATGGCGTCCATCTTGGCAGGCAGATTGGGCGTCAAACGCTTTCTGCTACTCACAGAAGAGGTTGGCCCTCCATTTGCGGTTGGCGGACTGTCGCCGAGCAGAATTGTTGATAATAGATGGTGTCCGTTCGAGATGAAAATTGAATAAACTGGCCTAATGCGTTTGGTTCTAGAAGGAGCGAAAAATCGAGCTTCTTGCTCTGAACACTTCTGTGTCCAATAAACATATATGAATTCTACAAGATATATAAGAAGATATAAGAACCATATGAGAACTATATAACATTTATATAAGATATTTAAGAACATATAAGGACCACACAAGAAACGTGTGAGACGTTCCTTATAAGTTTCTTATGTGGTTCTTATATATCTTATATAGTTCTTATATATCTTGTATGATTATGTGTGTTTATTGGACACAATAAATTTCTCATACAAATGGCTTTTTCATTAGGGTGGCCAACATTGCGCTATGCACTTCACTTTTTCCTCTAGATTTTATTTAGAGTAAAGCCATCACCAGCAAAACTCAACGCAATAAAACAGAGGTGTATAACGAGATACATATACCCAAAGCTTTGTCATAATTTCTTGCCTACTGTCTCAATATTTGTTTTCATAAGGGAGCGCTGTTTCAGCATCACCTTGTAGATAGCTGTAATACCAAATTTCCGGCGTTAACAAAAAAAAAAAAAAGTCAACGCGGAGCACAGTTTGGATATACAAGGGGCGATCAATAAGTTTTGCTTCCTAGGCTGTAAGTTTTTATTCAATGATGGAATTGAAAGATGTTACATTCGAATCAAAGTTTGGAATCTTCTTTTTCCCAGGATTACTTAGCGTTTCAATATAGTCCCCACCGGCGGCGATGCACTTCCGCTACCGGTGCACTACTCTCCGCATGCCGTTGTAGAAGATTGAGGTCGGCTGTTGACGACACCAACTGCGCACTGCATCGGTAACCTCGTCGACGGACCCAAGTCGTGTGCACTTTAGATCAGGGGTGCACAACATACGGCCCGCAGGCCGCATGCGGTTGCGGGCACTTTTTGTGTGGCCCGCGGCCCGCGGCCCAGCTGAGCGCAGAAACCGCTCACCGTGTCATTCAATGCACTGCGGCCGTTGACTTGGCAGAAAGCATTCGAACCCGTTGACCTACTTTTGTCAGAGTCCTCTTTTCCGGGGGAAACTCCGCGTCCTCAGTTCAAATATTCCCTCTTCACTAGACCCACAGAAAACAACAATACAAAAGCCTGTACAGCCATCCAGTGCGTTGTTATGACCCCTAACAGAGTCCCTCCCCTATCCTTGTTACAGTTCTTCTTCATCCCGTTTCCTCCTCCCTTTCTCCACGGAGGCTACAGCCCTCTCCCCTCCTGTTGGGACATGATCAGTGACAGCTTGTTGCAGATAGAGAAAACCTAGTCGTGTCATGCTTGGAATATGAGTGCACTTCCAAAGAGGAGAAAAATCGACCAAAAATCGACCAGGAGGGCCGGAAATTCAACCAGGAGTGGACATGGAGGTACTTTTTCATTGAGAACGCATCGAAGTGCTTATGTCTTGTGTGTCGAGAATCTCTCGCGGCTCCTAAAGAATACAACGTTCGACGCCACTACGAGACCAAACATGCCCGCGACTTCAGCGCTCTTTCGGATTCGGAGAGAAAAACAAAGTCCGAGGACTTAAAACAGAATTTGCTTGCTGAGCAAAGCATTTTTACGAAAGCAAAAAACACATCTGAAGCAGCCACGCGGGCGTCTTCTCAGATATCTCGACAGATCGCTCGTTCAGGTCGTTCGTTTACTGATGGCGACTTCATCAAGGAATGTCTTATGATTGCTTCTGAGGAGATGTGCCCGGACAAGAAGTTGGTTTTCCAAAACCTGAGCCTATCAAGAATGACAGTACAACGACGTGTGCATGACATTGCCGACGACCTATCAAAACAGCTGGAGAGGGTTGCAGTCATTTTGTCTACTACTCTCTCGCTTTGGATGAGAGCACAGACATCAAAGACACAGCACAGCTGCTTGTTTTCATCCGTGGTGTGAACGAAAACTTCGAAGTGACTCAGGAGTTGGCAGACCTTTGCTCAATGCACGGACGGACTACGGGAGAAGAGATCAGCAAGGAGGTCAAAGACGTCATCGAGAAGCTCAAGCTATCATGGGAAAAATTCGCAGGTGTCTGCACCGATGGAGCCCCAGCCATGATGGGAAAGGGAAACGGAGCCGTTGCCTTACTTCAAGCGTTCAGTGATGTAGAACTGAAGCAATATCACTGTGTGCTTCACCAGGAAGCACTCTGTGCCAAAGTGATGAAGTTTGACCATGTGATGAAGGTCGTGACTTCGGTTGTCAACTTTATACGTGCTCGGGGATTGAAGCACGGGAAATTTCAAGAGTACCTGAAAGAAACGGAGAGTGAGCACATGGACATCCCGTATCACACTGAAGTTCGCTGGCTAAGCCGTGGGAATGTTCTGAGTCGCTTCGTCGCGATGAAGGCCGACATCATCGCTTTCTTGCAAGAGGAAGGGAAACACATACCAGAGCTGGAGGAAGAACAATGGTCGTGGGATCTGGCATTCCTCACCGATATTTCAAGCCATCTGAACACGCTTAACAGAGCTCTCCAAGGAGAAGACCATCTCATTTCGGACATGGTGAGCGCGATCTTCGCGTTCCAAGGAAAGCTGCACCTCTTCAAATTGCAGCTTGGGGTGGAAGCTGTGGAGCCACTGGCTCCCCTCCCCCGAGAAGGCATACGCCGCGGACGTTCCGGCCGGAGTTGTCTGGCTTCGAGCCTGGTCGCTCCGTATCGTGTTGGAGAGACTACGTCACCATGCTGGCCTACTCTCTCGCACTCCTCCGCGCCTCCGCGCGTCTCCCGTTTTCGGAGTCGACCGACCGGGGGAGAGTCGGGCCTGCCCTCGGAGTGGACGGCCGTGCGGTCGGAGAGTCCTGGATTGGACTCCGGGCAGCGGGTCGAGTCGCGGCGCGAGCTCGTCCGACCGGCGATGACTCCACGCTAGTGATTCCCCTGGCTCTGACAGTCGGCGTCCCCACTACCTGTGGACGTCCGTCTGCCGAGAGCCCTGGCCCCGAACTCCTGCGACGACGGGTAGCGGCGTGAGCTCGTCCGACCGGCGATGACTCCGCTCGCAATTACCCCTTTGGCTCTCAGGTCGGCGGGCGCTGCGGGCACACCCTGTGCCCACGGCTCGCTTGACCGCAGTGTCTTGTTGGGGACCCCTGGTACTCAATAAACGCTGTTGGATACCGGGATCATCGTTGTTGGCATGGCGTTGGCTGAACCCGGCGCGGCGACCGCCCTCGCTGGTAGTAGCTGTCGGCCGCGCGGTGGGACGGGCATCGGATTCCCCTTTGAGCACCGGAATGGTCGCCAGACGTAAAGGTGCGTAATCCTCCCTCCTTTTTTATTCCCACAAAATGGCGCCCAACGTGGGGCCATGGCACCTATTGTTGTCGTGGCACTGCTCCGCCGCGCCATGCCAAGATGGCGGAGCCTCCTTGGGGAGGCCGGCTCCCTTTGTGAGCCGCCATGATGCGAATCCCATCGGTGCCCGGATTTGGGAACCACGTCCAAGAGCCAGCCCGGAAACCTGAGTGAGTCACGATTTATTCATTTTCTTTTCGTGTCTTGCCGCAGGAGACGTTTTATCGTACCTGTCGCCTCTGGTTATGGGCGTCGCTAGCAACAGTCACCCCACTGCCTGACAGTTGCTGACTCCGCTGCCAACCCCCACCTAGTTAGAGGGTTGTCGCCTCTGGCGGCGTCCTCAGAGCCTTCGTGCCACGGAAATCGCGTTGCGTTGACTCCCGTGGGCCTCGCGACGAATGTTGTTAGCAGCAAAGAGCTTCTTACAGGTCAGTGGGACAATCTGGGTTTGTAAATATGCGCGTTTCTTTGACACTGAGTTGTCGGACTCTCCGGGAGAGTCGGGCGGTGCGTCTGCCAATAACGTCGCCAAGTAGCTCGTAATGCTACCGACGGGCTCCGGGAGCCGTAGGCCACGCATCCGCCGGCGTCCGGAAGCAGTTTTCATACTGTGGGCGCGCGCGCTGTACGCCACTTGTATTGTGGTTGGCGCGAGGGTTTTCTTCGGGATAGATTGGTTTTGCTGACACCTTTGAGCTTCTGCTGATTTCCGAGAGTAACGCATTTGCGTGATAAGAGTGGCACGACGCACTAGAGACGTGGCGGCTTTTTAGCTACCTCGTTCCGTGCGCTTCGCTAGGGATGCGTGCAGCTCGAAGACTCTACGGAGTTAGTTGTTTTCGCAGTCCCCGGCCCGGCTCCTGGTGCAGCCACCGCTGGCAGCGGAGAGTCGCCGGCTCTGTTCCCGGCGACTTCGGTTTGCGTACGCAGGGTGCAATCTAATTCTGTTAGTAGCACCGCGTGGCCTGCCTTACAACTTGAGCCTCCCACCCTTCGGTAGGCCGGTTAATGTACGCAGGCAGCCGAGTCCAGATACAATGAGGACCCGGCCAAAACCTGTTTTCGGGGACCATTGCTTCCCCTCGGTGGCAGTGTGTCGCCCAAGAACAATGATCTCTCCTTTCGACCTTGCCATACTGCGGGTCTGGAGAGGGCGAAGAGATATTCGCGGGGTGCTGCGTGGGCTCTTCTTTCCGTCATTCAGGAAAATGCTCCTGCCCCCATCTTCCCTGCCATCCCCCTCTACGTGCGACGGCGGGGGACACGCCAAGCGGCTGGGCGGGACCTGCCGGATGTGCGTCATCGCTGACGCTGCCGGGAGTTTGCGCACCCGACGGCGGCCAGGAGCAGCGGACGGGGAAGGCTGACTTCCGGCCGAGGCAAGATGGCCGCTGTCGTCCTTCTGTCGTCGGACCTCGCCGAGGCGCCCAGCTGAACCAGGCTTCCTGATGCGGGGCTGTTCACGGACGTCACCTGATGCCGACCCCGAGTTGCGCCTTCGACTCCGGTGGCCGGCGTTTCCCTTGCCATCGGTCACCTGCACCCATGGGCGGTCTTCTACGCGCGTCACCGTGACCGCTTCGACAGAGGTCGGCCCACAACGAACGGGTCGACGACGTGCAGCGTGATCCGAGCAGCGTTCCCAGTGAGTGGTTCATCTGTGTTGCGGAAGAACTTCGCGTCGGACCGTTCATTCGTCCGACATCGAGGAACTTTTCTTGGCTCCGTTCGATGGCACCGGAGTGCATCGCCCCACGAGTGCATCATGAACTCTGGTACGTTGAACATTTACGGCGGCAGCTCCGGGGGCTGCCGGGGCCCCCGGCTCAAGATCTTTTATTTGTAAGCGCGACTGACACCCGTGTTGTCGGCGCGCAGGTCTTGTATTTTGGGGGTTTGAGAGCCAGCGCCCCTTTCTCTTTAGGGGGTGCCAAATGTTTTAAGGAGGGGGGGATTGTGGGAGCCACTGGCTCCCTCCCCGAGAAGGCATACGCCGCGGACGTTCCGGCCGGAGTTGTCTGGCTTCGAGCCTGGTCGCTCCGTATCGTGTTGGAGAGACTACGTCACCATGCTGGCCTACTCTCTCGCACTCCTCCGCGCCTCCGCGCGTCTCCCGTTTTCGGAGTCGACCGACCGGGGAGAGTCGGGCCTGCCCTCGGAGTGGACGGCCGTGCGGTCGGGGAGTCCTGGATTGGACTCCGGGCAACGGGTCGAGTCGCGGCGCGAGCTCGTCCGACCGGCGATGACTCCACGCTAGTGATTCCCCTGGCTCTGACAGTCGGCGTCCCCACTACCTGTGGACGTCCGTCTGCCGAGAGCCCTGGCCCCGAACTCCTGCGACGACGGGTAGCGGCGTGAGCTCGTCCGACCGGCGATGACTCCGCTCGCAATTACCCCTTTGGCTCTCAGGTCGGCGGGCGCTGCGGGCACACCCTGTGCCCACGGCTCGCTTGACCGCAGTGTCTTGTTGGGGACCCCTGGTACTCAATAAACGCTGTTGGATACCGGGATCATCGTTGTTGGCATGGCGTTGGCTGAACCCGGCGCGGCGACCGCCCTCGCTGGTAGTAGCTGTCGGCCGCGCGGTGGGACGGGCATCGGATTCCCCTTTGAGTACCGGAATGGTCGCCAGACGTAAAGGTGCGTAATCCTCCTCCTTTTTATTCCCACAAAGCATAGTTCACTTTCCAACCTGCCAGAAGCTCTTCCCCACCGGCAAAAATCGGAAGACGGTAGCTGCGACGTACGCTCCACAGGTTGAGTACCTGCTCTCCGAGTTCCAGCAAAGATTCAAGGCATTCGAAAGTGAGAAGAGTAACTACGATTTGTTCCGCGATCCGTTTTTGTCGCACCGGAAGACACAGGTCCGACGCTGCAGCTAGAACTCATCGACCTCCAGTGCTCGCCAGAACTGAAGAGTATGCATCGTGAGTCTCAGCTGCTTGACTTCTACAGAATCCTTGACAGGAGCAAGTACGGAAACCTTGTGGACCATGCATTGAAGCTTGCATCACTTTTTGGGAGCATGTATGTCTGTGAGCAGACGTTTTCACTGATGACCCTCAACAAGAACCGTCTTCGATCTTCTATGACGGACATGACGCTGCGAGATGTGCTGAAGACGGCCACCAGTGCGATGATGCCGGATATTGAAAACCTGTCTGCAGCAAAAAGGTGTAACGTGTCACACTAGGTGCGGCCCGCGCAGTTTCCAATAAACAATTTTTGGCCCGCGTCATTTTTGGGTTGTGCACCCCTGCTTTAGATGATCCTTTATCTTAAAAAGCAGCCAAAAGTCAGGTGGCGCGAGGTCCGGGCTCTGGGGTGAGTGAGGCAAAACCTCTTGCAACTGCAGCTCCTTCACCGCGGCGTTGGTCTTGGCAACAGCCGCCCTCAATCATCTACGACGGCATGCGGTGAGTAGTGCACAGGTAGCGGAAGTGCATCGACACCGGTGGGGACTATATTGAAAAGTTATGGGCTCCTTGAAAAGAGAGAGATTCCAAACTTTCATTCCAATGTAACATCTTCCAACTCCATCATTGAATAGAAAAAAGTTACAGCCCAGAAGACAAAACTTATTGATCACCCCTTGTACTATACCATCTGCGGCCCGCGTTGGCCTTCTTTAGGTGACATCGAAGATTCGGCGCTACGGCCATTTAGGTGGTGTCAACTCGCGCCATACCGCGTCCACCTCTAAGCTGACAGTGTGGTGGGAACTACGGGCTCGCCAGAACCAATCAGCCTCCTTCCCAATCATAACCTGACCCCGCCCTTTCGGCGTGGCTATGGGCGAGAGCGTCATCACGTGGCGGAAGATAGACGTGTGACCGGTCCAACGAGCATGCAGCTTCCAACGGACCGTCAGCGGAGGTGGGAGCGGGGTATGGTGGCTCTCTCACGATTTGTGTATATTTTTGCTTGCTCCGTTATTTCAGATTACCAAAAAATCCTCGAGTCTGAAGCACGAGTTCAAGATGCGCGCTTTGATGCAGGCTGCATGCTGTCTGCCCGATCAGGTACATTAGAAAACATTCCCTTACACTGTTCTTCTCTTCTGCTTTTTTTTTTTGTTTGCGCCGCTTTTTCTTAAAATTAATGATGTACCGAGTAATCAGCCCATTCGTATTTCTGAAACAAAATAGCAGCGCACAATCTCAGGAGAACATAATTTCCCGCTGAGTTGTCTTTCTTTTTAAGCGATCTCTTCGGCGGACGCGAGGAATCTGTCTTCTAAATGTAGCATCAATATAGCGAAATCAATGGCTCGCAAGAAGGACACTAGCCGTGATCGATTGCACTCACTCCTCGTCATCGAGCCACGCGGCGTGTGCTCGGGTTATCTATTCGTGCGGCTACCGGACACGCCATCATCCCGTACCATCACTAAAACACTGTTGACAAACCTCCGAAGGCGTTGTCCGTTATTGAGGTATCTTTCCACGGAAATATATTGATTTCAGGAATCGTTATTCCACGACGACAAAATCCAGCCTCGTTCTTCGGGTTAGCCCGTCAAAAGTCAGAGACTTAAAGTAAAGACCTGCGCGAACCCGTGGCTGCTGCTTTGCTTGCGGCAGCGGGTCTGTTTTGTTTGTTTCTGCTTTTTCTTTGCTCGTTTTTCGTTTTGCGACAGGATAGATTGCGTGTATCCAGCGGCGCCGGATACGAGCGGATTCGGCAGCTCGAGTGACGGCATGCTTCCGGTCTCGTAAGCTCGTGTAAGAGGCTTCCTGGAAGTGTTGGCTTCCTATACTCCTTTCACCGCTAAGCTGACAGTGAGGTGGAAGCTGCGCTCGCGCAGGACCAATCAACCGCCATCCTTTTATCACCCGACCCCGCCCTCAACATGGGGTATGGGGCAGGAAGAGCGCGATCACGTGTCGAAAGATAGTCGCATGGCTGGTCCGACGAGGACGTAGCTTCCACCGCACCGTTTGCTCAGGGGTGGACAGAACGTGGTCCTCCTTGCTCCAACGGTCGGATGCCTGCGCCGCGGCCGGGTCATGGATTCGGCGCGGGCTGCAGTGAGCAGGCTTCGAAAGAAAGTCGGCGCCTTCGCCGCTCGAACTAGACCGCGCAGAAACAATGTAGCTCTTTGACAAACCTTCTGTCAGTGTCTGGAGAGCCGACGGTTTGGTTAGGCTGAGTGCAAATTGGCTCGTTTTGCTTTTAATGCGAGACAGCGGCGGCGAACGCTTTTGTCTGGAAGACGGCATGCCGCGAGCGGACAATGGAACGGGTAGGATTGATCGGGTGCACAGCAATGTTCCTCGAAGGACGCGAGACAAGGACGGCACTGCAAGGAGTATCAAAAGCATCGCAAATGTTAACCAGAGTGCCTGTCCCAGACAGGCACTCCGGTTTGTCGCGTGGTAATGGGCAACTGTAAAATAGTGGCGCGAGTACCGGCTAGGAGGGTACCCCGTGAACAGACAAATGGCGGTGCACAAAGAAGTCTGCCCAATCCGGATGCACTACTTCTGGAAAACAGCAAAGAAACACAAAACTAATTGAGCGTTAAAATACAAACCAGTGCGTCTAAACTTGCCCTTGAAAGTGGTCTCAGATTTGTTTGCACCAGTCCTTTCCTTTCAACTTAATAAAGACATTTTGAATTCACTCATTTTTTCTCGAGTCGCTAGTTTGATATCTTTTTGTAGGGCACGTGCTTCCGCGAGCGTTCCTTCAGAAGGACATTCGTTCGAGTGAAGTGTACGCGCTCGCTCATTCCGCTTTCACGTGCAACTCATACTAAAAGTCCCGAATTAACGATTCATAAAGATGCCTGATTGAGGCTGTGAATACGGGTGCTCAGAAGCAGTTCTTATTGGTGTTTTTCTCCTCCAAATATAGCACGCCATACGCGGCTCACACAAAATTTTCAAACTCTCGCCGCCAAGCTTGAATAATTCACGATCGAGTTTCGAGCCAAGAATACATTATTCGAATACAATGACCCAGCGAGGTATGCGTCCATCTATTGCGACATAAAGGGTTCACAGTTTCGCTCGCTCGAGCCGGAAAGCGATTGAACTAAGTGAACGGCAACACGATACTCAGTATGGGATTTCTAACGTTTTTCAAATTAGAAAGAGTGGCGAAGAGGACGTATAGATCGACGCCCTTTGAGTAGACTGATCGGCTCTGCCTCATTTATGTTTTGGTCTTGATTCCAGCTTCTTTATTTCTATTTTGAGCTAGGCGTTTGGCGAAGGGGAAGTTTCGTTCTATTGATCGGAGCCCCTTCACAATCGCGTTAGCAGCCGTGTTTCAGACTTTGGTAGGCACTAAAGTTTGGCCGCTCCTCAAACGAGAACCGGAAGTGAGCTGAATGAAACAAAAACAAACATAAAAAAAGACAAAAACAACAAAAAAAAAAACACAGGAAACTTGAACGCGCTTTGGCGGTTTTCGTTTGATTGGTTTGCTCAGACTGGAGTGAAAAAAAGGGGTTGTAATTTTTTCTATTATTTTTTTTAATGGGCAGTGCTTAGTTTTTGGTTTGAGAAATTGAAACACGGTTTACTTCGCACTTTCACAAGCCGCGTTAAGCATCGGTTTCCCTTGTCTTACACGCGGCTTCTGAGATTGAACGACGCGAACTGTTGTCATTCTATAGTCGCTGTCAACTCAGGGCGTATAGAGAACCTCGAGCATTTTTGTAATGGCTCAGCTGCCAATGCGATTGCGACGGTAGCCGATAAAAACGCCTAAGTGCGACTGAAAGCGTCAGAAGCGTGATCATAAGAATCCAAACCCTGTGTTTTTAAGCCTCCAGTGACTAAAAATAGGTCGCGCATAAGAATGACGTCATTCACCCGCTGTCAGTTATTATTGGTTTTTGCCAACGTATCTGAAGTAAAGCGCAGAAGCCACCTTTTTGATTTATGCTCGCTAAAACAGCCCCCCACAAAAAGAAAAAGCGGAAAAACAAACAAACAACGTCGTCAGGGTTACCAAGGTAAAAACCTAAAGCTTAAATGACTCTCATTTCAAAGCCAGCTCCGTCGCCAATAGCGTGCCTGTTCTAGTGGAGAAAAAAATATAATACACGAGTGACTAATACCCGTGCCACGGGCAACTCGAATGCCATTTACAACGAATGACATTTGAGCGGACGGCCAACCAGCGCGCGACACTCCGGCCGTGGCGCATTCCACGCGCGACAGATTTCGAGCTGATTCGCAGATCACAAATGTCATTCGTTGTAAATGGCATTCGAGTTGCCCGTATGGCACGGATATAAGGCTGTGTTCCAAAATTTATTCAATCCGACTCTGGAGTAAAGGTTTCGCACCGTGGCGCTTCAAAACTTACTTCGCGCTTACTCGATCACGTCAGATCTCGCGTTTCAGAAGCGGGTTGTTTACTCCGGAGTAATTACTCACGCTACCCTCCTCCGATCGGTGGGTAACGGGAGTAAAGAGGTCACGTGATCTGTTCGCCGTGTGCTCGTCGTCTGCTTTCTGCGCTCAGAGCAGAGTTATTACAATAAACGCTAGAGGTTCAGGTGGCGCTAGTGTGATGCTGCATTTGGAAGCAGAAAACAACCAGTCTAGATTTAACTTCCGGTAATGCATTCCTATGGGAAAACGCAAATGCGTTTTCTCTTTGCACTCGAATATAATGGCAAATATTGCTTAGTGTCTAAAAATAATAAAAGGTTTGGAACTTTTTACAATCGGATGTACAAAAATTGTGTCAGTTAGACCGTTTTTTTTTTAGAAATCATGGCGTCGAACATTGCGCAAAATTGCCTAATACACATGTATAATAAGTGTTGACGTTACGGACTGCTATTATAGGGCACGTATGTACGCATATAGTTAATGCTATGAAGCACACAGAGTATATTAGCTGGACAAAACACCAAAAGGATGCTAATATATGCCAAATCCCACAATCAAAACAGACAATAGAAACGAAGCATGGCGTTCTGGAACGAAGAACACGTACTGAATTAGTAACAAACTGTGCATTAGTAAGAAACTGCGTTTCCGTCATCTGAATGTTATTGCAGCTTGAATAAACCCTACGCCCTTTTTAATTGTTCTTTTTGCTTGAATTGATAGCTTGTATTGACCTATCATGCTGTACAACATATACCTGGGCCTCAATTTTTGCTAACTTATACATCGCTCAGTAATAAAAAAAAACATTAACTAAATAAACTACACTCTTATAATGTGAATAAAGCTACATTACACAGTACGTGTTACGAGTAAAGAAACTACGCTGATTTTTATTATTCCCTTGCAAAGAGAAAAAAATATTCCGCACATTTTCTCATAGGAATACACAGGAAGACTGGAAAAGTAGACTGGTTACTGTTCGCTTCAATTTGCAACCGGAAGTCCCGTAGACACTAGCGTTAGCTGAGCCTCTAGCATTTATTATAATAACTCTATGGCTCACAGCCGTCGAATTCCCTCTGCTTCGTTGGATTTGGTGGCATACGTTCGAAATGGCAGGGAACGAGGTGCGGCCATTTATGTGTGGTTATTGAGATTGGCGGTTTTAGGGGCGAAGCTCCTTAGGATCTAGCCTTGTCCGTCCGTCCGTCCGTCCGTCCGTCCGTGCTCACATAAAAAGAAAAAATGTTCGCGTAGTCGACAGGATTCGAACCTGTGCGGGGAGACCCCAATGGATTTCTAGTCCATCGTTTTAACAACTCGGCCACGACTGCGGGACGAGTAGGGGGCTCTAAGATGTGGTAGTAACTTAAGAGCGTGGGTTTCTGTCATGAATGAAACGTTGCACCGCTCAACGTCTATACAGGAGAGGACGCTGCGGTCAAATGCGTATATAATCGCGTTAAACTTTGCATGCATTGGTTCAACGTTTATAGACGAGAAGGCGGTGCGGTCAAATGCTCAAATGCGTATATAACCACGTTCCATACCACACATTCTCTTTCTGACATGGACCGTTGACTTAAGCGGTGGAGATGCGTTCTCACGGCTTCTAGCGGATCCAAGCTGATCCGCTAGAAGAACCACTGGCTCTGCATTTCACCGACCATAATGCAGCAACATTGAAGTCGAAACGCAACCCGGAACTCAGCACTACCTATGAGCAATAAAAAAAAAAGAACAGCACCATCAGCACTATCTATGAACAATAAAATCAGTATCATCAGCATCACCAGAGCTTCGCCCCAATCAACGTCATTGACCACGTGGAGATGCGGTCGTTTTTTAACACACGAATGGACTGTGTATTACATCCAAACCGTGCACCTTCCGCGGGAAGGCATACCTGTTGTTCTTACTAAACTGCGAGCGTAAACAGGAGCTTGCATAGTCGTCTTCGGCGTTGGAGTGAAATCCGTATTCTTACGTTCAAAGCTGAAGATGTTCGAAAGCAGTAAATGATGTAGAAGCCATTTTCCCCCGAATGTGCGTAATGGCGCTTGTAAGGCAGCGAGTGCTTTAAATAATTCATGCTTATAATTAGTCAACAATCCCACCCCTTATCCCATCCCAAGAAATATCGCTTGACTTAAAAGTTTTCTGTGATCATTTTTTTTCCGCGTTAAAACTAAGGTAATTAAGTTACATATATAACGGTTGAGTACCGCTACACAGCGTGGAAGCGGATTCTAAATTTCGGCAAAAAGTAATCGATGCAAATTAGGATGCGTGGAGCGTGTACGCATAGGGCACAGTAGAATTACAGTGAACTCGCTGATTAATAAAAAAACAAAAGAAATGTTTGATGTCTAACTGAAAGGAATAAATCATTTTTATCCCAATATACGGCCCAAAAAGGGACGTGACCAAGTGTATCCGGTGGAGCCACCTTAGAAAACACCGCGTCGTCATTGTCAAAGGAAAACTTCACAGCAGACTTGGACGTAGTTCAACTACTCTACTCAAACTACTGTAGTTTAACTACTTTTCCGAGTAACTTGGTAACTTTCAATTACAACTTTATTTGGGTAATTAGTAGTTTAATTTAACTACGTTTTTCAGGTAACTTCTACTCAAATTACTAACTACTTTCGAAATCTTGTGCTAATTTTGCTCATCACAAAAGTTTGAGCGCAGAAATAAAGAAGCTGCATCACAGGCGTCCTTGGGCCAAGGTGGCGACGAGCAGCTAAGGAATAACACCGGCGCGCACGAGCGCAGGAACAGATGCTTAACAAGCCTTGGTTGGGTATTGACTAGGGGTGTGCGAATATTCAAATTTTCGAATACGAATCGAATACGAATAAGACAAACAACGGGCTTCGAATATCGAATCGAATATTGAATATCTGTCTAGTTGTAAAAAAATGCAAAACAAGAGGAGGTAACAGCAGGTTTTATTGCCTTTTTTAAATAAATCAATGAAGCTACATTCTACTGGGCTGCAGCAGGCTAAACATACTTCTAGTAATGCACTCATTGCAAATTATCGTGTAGGAAAATTAACTGCTCACCGTGTTCAGAAAGTAAGCGCTCCATACGCGCCGTGACAGCATTTCCGCCAGTAGAAAGACCCTTTCACTCGGGAAACCTGCGAAATTTCACTAACGTTCAAAGAAGTTCGACTTAGGGAGAGTGTTACCCGGCTGCTACATGAATATTTCGAATTTTGGGCAACAAATAATTTAAAAAGTACTTTATTTTATATTTAATAAAATCGTTAATTACCAATGTTTACACCATATAAAAGCGAAAATATGGGCTTTTAACGCTTTCATTAATTATTAATGTGAACCAGTGATGCCAATAAACACAACAAATATTGCACTTTTCCTCCTCCAAACCGAGTCAACTTTTTTTTTTAATTTTTGCGCACGCGCACAGAAGTAGAGCTTCGCTCGAACCTTTGTCGAACATCACGTTGAAAGTTCTAAAAAGTCGAGCTTGTTTGAACTCGAACTTGGGCAGGTTCGCGACATCCCTAGTTTTGACTGCACGGGAGTCGCAGGAGCTGTCGTCGATGGCGATGCAATGTTCTGTTCACCACTAGCTTTTCATTTGTAATTTTCAAACATTTATATTAGATAACACTCTCGAGATTTTTTTATTATTATTATTTATATTTCACTCTTGAGGTTTATTTTATTGTATCAATTTATAGAACGCGCAATCACATTACATATTGCTATAAAAGTGCCACACAACAAAGTGCTTGGTGAAGAAGAAACCGAAACTGATCCTGTCTTGCTGCCATCGGACGGATAGAAACAAAGCAGACCGATAACGCAGGCACCATACGCCTTTCTCAGTGAATAAACATATGCATAGGGTAATGCGTGGCAGGCAGATTATTCGTTACATGCTCGAATATTCACAGTTTGTGCGAATATTCGCCGTTTTTCCCGAATATTCGGCTTTGGCCGAATATTCAGAAACTTCCGAACAAGCAATTTTTGAATCGAACACGTTTCGAATAAGGAAAATATTCGATTCGTATTCGAAATTTCGAATATTCGCACGCCCCTAGTGTTGACCTAATCCGGTAATGCACGCAGGCGCCACGCTTCCAGCCGCAACCATGAAAGACGGGGACACTCCGAGGGTTGTTGTTGTTTTCACGTGTCCTGCCTTTAGTGAGTTCTGCCTCAAGCGGTTAGGGAGTTCCATGAGAGCTGCCACTGAATGACCTCGCAGCTGGGCGCCTGTTCTCATGGTCGCTTCGTCGTCAGCGCATACTCCCTTGCAAAGCCGGACTCCCCCGCGCACGAGCGCAAACACGGATAATCCGTTTATGGGAGCACGTTCCCGCTTCCAGATGCAACTCTACGAGCGACGATGCTTGTTCACGCAGTTCAACTACGCGTCCTTCCGACCTTCCATGCCAGGGAGACTTCCGCTTTGTTGAAAACGATTTACTTGTCAGGCGTGTCAGGCGTGTCAGGATACCGTAGTCGCCGGCGAGGATTGCGAGTCACCCTTGGGAGATCCTTTTGTTGGACCCGGCGTCAGCGGCGAAGTATACTTCGTTTCATCTTCTGGTAAACCAAAACAATTTTTTTTCAGTAGCGTAGCACGAGCACTGCAACGAGACGCGCAGTCATCCGGATGATCTCATCGTCGTGGCGCGAGACTTGAACCCTTGACAATCAGGTGCACTCGCTTAGCGTACTCTCCGAACGTCGTGGGAATAAAGAGGGGCCAGTCATAACAATCCCACCTTGCCGAAGAAAATAGAAAAAGGAAAAGAGTTTGTTATAAAGACCCTCTAGCTGAGGCAAACCTCAGATGTTTCGTCATGGACACCTAAGATGCCGACACTCGCTTACCCTACCCTGCACGGCCTGTTTCTGAAATTTAACGCTTCCGTTCCATCCAGCGTGTCGGTGGAACGTCTTTTTAGCTTGGCTGGAGACGTCTTTAGGAGGACTCTCCTATCAAGAACTTCGAAAGTCAATTGCTTCTGCGAGCGAATAAACAATTTGGGGAAAACGCAAGCCATAAGATGACTGCATTTGGGTTTTGGCTCGCAGGGTTTTTCACGGATCAAAACTGCCACTCATTTTGCTCCCACAAAACTATAAAAAGTAACTTCGAAAGTAACTTCAGAAGTAACTCGCTACGTTTTTACAGTAGTTAGTAGTTTACTCAATTACTATTACAAATGCGTAATTTCTACTCTACTCTAATTACTTTTGGCGTCGATTCTCAGTAACTTAACTTAACTACCTTTTTTGAGTAATTTGTACATGTCTGCTTCACAGCGATTAAAATTATCGTCTCTTCGAGTGCTTCCTCCATGTTCGAAAGCGATCGTCCGCTATTTTCCAAGATCGCTGCTACGTTTTCTTCTTGCCGTAGTTCAAGGCGAAGCCAATCCGTTTAAAGTATCCAGGGGATAATCCCGGCCGTTCCGAAATCGCGGAACGTTTACTCCGGTGCCACGTGGTATTCATCACCCGCTGACGTAGGGGGACAGGTTACTCGGGTAAGCTTTGGAACATAGCTTAACAAAACGTCAAGAACATATAGGATCCAATAAACTTATACGCACCATATATAATTCGTAGGAGTTCTGATATGTTTATTGAACAAATTCAAGTACGATTTGGCGAGTCGTCTGCTACTTGCGCAGGAGTTGCGGTGACGTCAGAGCGATACCGAGCTCTGATTGGCTCTGATTGAAAAGATAGTGGGTAAGCCCCAATGCTAAAATAAATTAGGTTGGGTGTATGTTTATACAGCCTAGACCTTGGTCGGCCTCAGCGGGCGACGAGTCTCCCAGCTCTATGAGAAATTTAGCCGGTGCACTACAACTGCCAGCCTGGGGTCTTTGACGTGCAACACGCAGTAGAGATACGCGACCGCACGCCGGTGCGCGGCTCATCCAAATTGAAACGGGCAGGGGTGGGGCTCGAACCCGGGATCCATGGGTTCTGCAGCGCGAGCTTTCGCTCCACGTGCTCAGAGCTGGTGTGCGCTAGCCCACTCGGCCACCGATGTCTCGAGGTCTACCCACTATTTTTTTTCAATCAGCCAATAGGAGGTCGGCGTTCTAACCTCATCGCCACCCCTGTGCAAGAAGCATACAAACTTGCGCTCTGCATTAGGTCCACGCTTCCTGCTTCATGATTCGTGCTTCGAGGTTCTCATAAGCCCATGCCGCACTCTCCTTGGCTACATAGCGATAAGGAGATGCCCGGGACCCGCCCTGCGTTACTTAGGCCGCCAGAGACTGCAGAACTCTAACAAGATCTAGGAACCTACGGGTGCCTTGGCATAAGCAAACATCCCGTGATTCGCACGGACGAATGGTCGCCGTCGGGGCGTAAAGCAGTCGTCCCACTGGTCACACGTCATACAAAAGACACGGTGTTCACCGCGGACATTATGACTGAACAATATGCGGGCGTGCCTCAAGCATGTTTGCTTCATACCTATGTATATGCTTCAAGCATGTCTTGACAAGTTTTTTTGTTGCTGTATGCAGTGGCGTAACTAGATGTGACGGCGCCCATGGCAAATGAAATTTCGCGCCCCTCATAGCCCATGGCAAATGAAATTTCGCGCCCCTCGCGTAGCCCCGCTGCCGTTTTTTTCCATAGGGCACATGTTGGGTAAACTCGCCATCCCAAGTGGCGCCCGGGGCACTTGTACCCCCTGCCCCCCCCCCCCCTAGTTACGCCACTGGCTGTATGGCCAACCTGATGACAGAACTACCATACAAAGAAGAAGCATTCCTCAGGCATTGTCTGCGGACTGTTTCTTGTCGGATGTGGTAGTTTGACAAGCGGCTTTAGACAACGAGGGCAAAAGAGTGTCCCGGTACCCTTAAAGATGAACCACATAAGGCGTTCTTTTTTATTTTTTCACGCGTTTCACCCGCGTCAGCGCTGGCGCGCGTCGCCAGAGGTCACTCGCAGCAATGCGACGCGCGGGAGGACTCCGAGATCTGGCCGGTAGAGATATCGACACGGGACTTGGAAATAATCCGTTACAAGTAACGAGATTACTTGTAATTAATTACTCTTCTTGTAAATTAGTAATTATTCGGTTACTTTTTGAACATGTAAATTGTAATGTAATTTCATTAATTTTCAGTAACGAATAACTGAAATTGCTCGTTACAATTCTTCCTTTCTATCAAAGGGAGAAATAGAGTGGAAGAAGAGCGATGTAATGGCTTTCGCGCTTTTAGCATGGTGACACAAGGTTCGCCCGCGAAGAGAGTGCTGGTGAGAAAAAGAAAGTCACGGAAAGCACGTGAGCCCAGCCAGAGCCCGTTTCTGGACTCGTTCGTACGGTCAGCCAGGCGGGGAGGACTCGACACTCTACATAAAGGCAACAGGCTATGACTTCTTGGAAAACGAACGAACTGCTTCGTGCGTACAAATGAGCAGAAAACGAATGGCCCATAAAACCGTCGCGTGGTGTTCGTGTCGAGTGGGACCGTGGAAACAGTGACCGTGGCGTATATGTCTGCTCCCTTCCTCCATCCCCTTTCCTATACCCTCCTTCTTCCCTCCCCACCCCTCCGCGCCTTGTCCCCTGAAACAAATCTTTATTTTTTTTTTCACACAAGATCGTGTTTTGCGTGTCGATGTTTCTGCCTACACACGCTCACCCCGCAAACAGAGAGGAAGCTCTAATCAGGCCTCAACCCTGCTCATCCTTGACAGCGCTGTAAACCTGAATACTGGCTCGACCAACCAGCAATGTGGCTTCTGTCACTTGACTTGCACGAGCGGATGGGTAGGGCAAAAACATGAGGGGTGCAATGGCAGCAGTTCATTGGAACAAAAAAATGTAGCATCAAGCCTGCTGTTATATTAACAGTAACTTCCAACAGCAGGCAATGAACAGGACGGGGGAAACAGCCAAAACGGCTTGGGATTTTGAAGCTGAATCCGTATTTTTAGAAATGAGAATGCTAGGGTTCTTGTTAGCGGATTGCGCCTGCGGGAACTTAGACCGCAATTTTAGGGAAAGAAAACACAGCCGAGTTTTTTGAGAATAAACAGTGACTCGCTTGGACACTGGAGTTGAGAAGCCGCCTGTAAACCCGCGAAAGACATGGAACCGTGCTGTGCACTGAAAATCCTGTTTTTTTTTTCTAGTTTCTAAACGTCAAATTCAATTCGGCTGAGAGATTGTGCGGAAATATTTTGTGTGACGTCTTGGTTCTGATACGTTTGGTGATCAAGAATGAAGATCAAGTGGGTCATTCGGTCGGATAACAACCTTCATCAAGCAGGAGTTTTTAAAATGTACCCAGACGCAAGTACCGCATCTTGGTCTCACAGCAGCCAGTTTAAGTAGGTAAACCCGCCCCTATTTAGGTAACATGCAGCAAACATAGAAAAATCATATCTCCAAGGGATTCGTGTTTTGAAGCTCGCCGATGCCAAACTCGGATTAATTCGGATGGTGTGCGTGCCTCCACCGCCGAAGTGCATTCGCCGCATGTTCTTGGGATGTAGTTCTGTCCGGGTTGGACAGAGCAAGATTGGTTTATTTTGAGCACCTGCTTAAAGGCCGACGACCAGCCACGAGATTCTGCAAGGCAGAAGATTCTTCTCACCCTGGGGGAGAAAAAAAGAAAAGGCAACGGTGGACAGGGTAGAAGGGGCGAGAGGAGGAAGCGGGGGAAAAGTGGAAAGCGCGAACTGATCGTCGGTCTTTAAGTACTTTAAAACTTTATAGAATCCTTCTCCTAAAATTAGTAACCTAAAATAATGCGTAGATAGCACTGAACGTGTTTTGATTTTGGTTTAGTTTTAATGAGGCCCAATATTTTCTCCCTCAAGCACGCAATATTCGCAACTTTCAGCCATGGTGGTATACCGCGGTGTGAGAATCGCTCTCCCTAGCTCCTGGATGATCGGCCTCATAATAAATGGCCTTGCCTACACCTTCCTGGCGTGAAAAAATAACGTAAGGCTCTAATACTGCTCGTATATACCAAAACTAGAATTACTTACGCGTCGCATACCCGGCCTCGCAGTGCCGTTCTATGATGATCCTCCAGATGACAGCCATTTCGATAGGCACCAGTGCGCCCCCTATAGGCCGTGAAAGTTGCGAATAAAGTGCGTCGTTTGTGTTTCTTTGGAGTAACGCAAAAGTAATCTAGCATAGTAACGAAGTAATTAATCGATTACTTTTTACGAAGAGTAATTTGTAACGGTAATAATTACTTTTTACGCCGAGTAATTTTAACTGTAATTAATTACTTTTTTGAAGTTACGGGCGCAAGTATGCTGGCACGGAGCGAAGCGCGCCGACGAGACGTTGACGCGGGCAAAGTGCATGAAAAACGTCCCACGTGGTTGGATTTTAATAGCCGTCCTTGAGTGGCTCCAATAGCGCGACCTCGCATGGTTTAAGAAGGGGAGGATAATAGAAGAAAAGTAGTAATGGGTCAGTAGCCGAGCTGTCAAAATCTAAACGAGGCGGGTCGGTTGCGTTATAACGCGCGGTTATTGCGACGCGCGTCTGGCCTACTTTTTGGAATGATTACCTACCGCGGGACTGGGGCTCGCGTGAGACAGCAAGACCTCGTTAGGAGGAAAGTATCTGAAAGGTATAGTTAAGCTGTATAGACACGTCGTCCGCAATCACTTTAATCGCGTCACTTTTACGTTTGTGCCGCGCCGCCGTATTGCTTTTGTTGCGATTGCTCATGTTCTTTTTATTTATCATTTTGGCGAAGGATAGAGCATCTCAGTTCAAAGCCGCACTCAAACTTCTCGCACATCACACAGAGACACAGTGTCCCCTGCAGACACGATGGCAAAATTATATATGGACAAGCATCTCCGAATCGCTTCATAGATATGTATGATGGGAACGTGTCTGGCGACCACATGTGTTGATCATTCAGACATCTTACCATAAGCAAATGACACTGGTTTGGCAGATCTCAGGTTTGGGAGACCGTGAAAGGCTGTGGGTAATAAAAGAGTTTTAGGGAATACTGTTTGCACATCCGATACGGTATGACGCGCCCACCGGTACGAACTGCGCATGCGCTACCACAGAAGATTCGCATATGCGCACTTCGTATCGGAGGGCCCATCGTATACTGTATCGGATGTGCAAATACGGTTCCCTAAACCCCCTAGCGTTAAAAGTTATAACGGTACGTGTCACGTGATAGGCGTTGTCGGAACACGTTGACGCTCAATCCTTCTAAACCTGGT
>JAZHYW010052459.1:0-42179 GCA_037355805.1 Ixodes ricinus
TCGGAATATTACTGTAATCACTGACCTTAATGGTGGGTCTGACTCAGAATATTACTGTAATCACTGACCTTAAAGGGCCCCTGACACGCCAAAAAAAATTTTTTTGTTTCATGCTAGGCGTTGAAATGGCATATCAGGACATTACAAAAAAATTGTTTCACTATAGAGTTGCGTAGTTTTTTTTATAAAAAATAGAAATACGAGGCCCAATTCAAAGTTCCCGCCGTGCACTGTGACGTAACAGTGTACCGCAAGGTGTCGGGGCGGTCAGAAGGGAGGCATCGACCTACGTCACTAAAAGTGGGTTCACCGGAAGTCACGTGAGTTTCACTCCTCGTGCTCTCCGCGACCGTGCCTAAGATTTTTTTTTATTCTGCTTTTTGTACGAGCGATCGTAGAAAACGAAGTTTCAGTTCCACTAGCTCTTTACCGCTGCACCGTTGGTTAGTTTGCGTGCTGTAAAATTTGAGGACGAAGAGTCAGTGGATCGACGTGATGGAGGTCAATGATGAAAGCGTTGCGAGTACAAGCCAGTGTACGAGTGCATGCCGTCAGTCCGATGATACAGAGCTATACTGGGCGCAAAACAAGCTATCAAGTTTTGAAAAAAAATTTTAGAACGCTCGCAGAAATTAGGATTGCTAGCATACGACACGCCCGATCGCATTGCTGAAGGTTCAGACACCGAGGTCGTTGAATCATCGGATACTCTCCAGGCTAAAGATGCCTGCCGTCTAAAGAATACGAACTGGTTTGTGTACCAAGTAGAAGTAAACGTCGAGCACAAAGTACGTATTTTGTCTAGAACATGAGTAGAACTTGTTTACTAGGTGCACATGCGGCCGATGTATGTCTCTCGGAAATGCATGCAGTGTGATCTCTTCTTCAGTTGCTGAAATACCGGGACAGTCCCTCACACAGCACCTTCTAGGCATTGTAGTTGATCACGTCAATTCACTGACTCCGCTTCTTCTACCTTTACAGCAACATTAAGCGATGAAAGGCAAATAAAAGAAACCTTGTCTGCTTCGATCGCTCGTGGAGGTGCGGAGAATAACAAAAATATTTAAAAAAATATTACACGCGCTCGCGGTAAGCACGAGGAGGGATTCAACTCACGTGACTTCCGGCGATGCCTACCTTCTGACCGCCCCGACACCTTGCGGTACACTGTTACGTCACAGTGCACGGCGGGAACTTTGAATTGGGCCTCGTATTTCTATTTTTTATAAAAAAAACTACGCAACTCTATAGTGAAACAATTTTTTTGTAATGTCCTGATATGCCACTTCAACGCCTAGCATGAAAAAAATATTTTTTTGGGCGTGTCAGAGGCCCTTTAATGGTGGGTCTACCTACTTGATAAGTCTTTCACAGTTTCCTACTTGCAAGAGTTGTTGCTACGAAATGTAGGTCGCTTGCAGTGTTTGCACATCAAGATCAATATACCATTTTTTGTAGTTGCAAAGACTTCATACTTTTCCGTGCAGGCCTCGACACCGATGGCACAAGCGCTGGTGGATATCCTCCTCCAGCCACTGAACTCCTCGGTGGCCGGTGGCAACGAAGGCGACTGGTATCGCTGCAAAATTCTTGAATCTTTACTTGCCGGGTTGCTGGGAGACTGTCCTCAGGCAAGTTGGAACATGCTCGAGTCGCTGAATGCTTCTAGAGTCCGGCACTCTTGCCACATGTTGTGAAACAAAACGGAGCTCGCTTATTGGGTGTCTGTGGCCACCGGCCAAGTTATCCGCGCCACGGGGTGTCGTACTACAGACATCGGATCAATCTTTAGTTATTGTGGTGAGGTGTTGTCATTCATTTTGCTTTTAACACCTGCCTTTTTCTTATGAAACTAGGAAAGGAATGTTTTCTCATGGCAAAAGGGGTTTCTATATTGCCTAAATTTTCAAACAATGCAGCACCAGTCACCCTCACTCTTCTCCTTTGTCATTCGCAACGTTTTAAGTAGTGGTGATTGGCATTCCAGCTAAAGATGGCTCCCTTATCTGCCTTTTTGAGAGAACTCTGCATCCATCATTTAGTCTCATTTTTGCGTACACTGATGTGCGCTTCTGGCCAAAAGAAAGACGTCACAAACAGGTTCTGGGGCAGTTCTTTGGCATCTGCAGATCAGAAAAGCAAAAATTCGCTTAGCTTACGACCTTCCGTCAAATGCAATGAAGGTACAATAGCACTTGACGGGTTCCTGACGCAGCGGCGCTCGCTGTTAGAATTTAGTGAAGATTTTTCCCCGCTAAATTTGCTGGGAAAATTATGACGCCACATGACATGATGTCATGACATCATGTGGCTCTGTGACACTGATGTCGTCACACCATAGGTCACATGACACCGTGAAGTCATGTAATAACGTGATGTCGCACATCATGTATTGCTGACGTCACTTGACGGCATGTGACACTGTGACGTTTTGCGGTCTAACCAACACGAGTTAGAAAGGTCCACGGTAAATAGAATGAAACCACTATCAACCATTGCTTTAAGAGGGGAACCAGTATCGGCCATGACCACAACCTATCTCGTCTCGCCAGGTGGTGCGGCTGGTGTTGCCCGTGCTAGAGTCTCGGTGGCCGGTGCCGGGGAGCCGTTCTTGAGGGCGGTGCTGTCGCTCCCTCCGTCGGGCGTGGCTGCTCCAGGCGCTGGTGCGGCTCTCCAGCCCCCGGGAGCCCCTGTTCCTGCCCGCAGTGGCCCACCTGACACCCTGCCTAGGCCGGAAAGGAACGGTAATTTACCCTCGCTCGGCTGCGTATTAAACTCTACGGCATTTTTGAGTGAACCCTCCGCACCTTTTATGTTGCGTCTGCTCACCGTAGCCAAGGAAGCAGGCGGCACGCATCTCTTATACACCTAGTTCAATTAGTCTTGCAGTAGATAATACACCCAAATAATATGGTAAAATTTGTTAGCTTCTGAATGGCAAATACCGTTACCAAGGGTTTTCTTATGCTTATGTAGTCAAACCCGGATATATCGAATTCGAAGGGGATCGTAAAATAGTTTGATATATCGATAATTTGATATACAAAAATATGTTAACTTAAGCTCCAGTTGAAATTTCCGCACGTCTGTAGCTAATACCGTAGGCCGCGACAACCGGGACCTTACCAAATAGAGCAGGGGTGGCCAGGCTTACCCAACCTAAGAGCCGCAAACTGAAACCACATAAAACTTCAAAGAGCCGCGAGGGGGGGGGGGGCAAATTTAGAATTTTGTTCAGAGTCTGACTGTACGTATGAGTGCACAAGGCTGTACGACAGTACGTATGGGGGCACAAGGCTGCCGAAGCGCGAGCCGTACTTTACTCTGCCTGAAATCCCTTCTTTTTTCCTGGGGAAACGCAGAAACAGGCCGGGGGGGGGGGGGGCCTTTACGAGGGATCCGCGAGCCGCACTTGGACCAGCAAAGAGCCGCATGCGGCTCGCGAGCCGCGGGCTTGGCCACCCCTGAAATAGAGCCCCTAAGAGCCGCTAAATACAGTAGAGCTTAGTTGGTGAAGATCAAAAACACCGCTGTGTTTACGCGACGGCGCGATGGTATTTGCGATCGCTTACGCCTGGCCACGACCTCCACACGGCGCCAACAACAAAACACAAAAATATTTTTTAAAAAATAAAAAATAAAAAAAAAAAGCTAGGCAAGCAAAAAAAACAAAAAAAACCTCACTAAGTTCAGGCAGCAAAAAAAGGAAAGCAAAAAAAGAAAAAAACGGGCAAAGCAAGAACAGCGAAAGAAAGAGGTACTAAACAAAGATAAGGCGTTCAAAGTGCAATTGCTCACTCAACCGTTGTTGTCTACACACTTGCCTTGACAATTTTTTTTTCTTATTTTATTTTGGGATTAAGGAGTCCGGCGACAGCGGTGTTCGGTGAAAGAGCGCACGCTACCACCGTTCCAGCAGCAGTTCCAGCAGCGAACACTCCCTGCGCTCCCGCGCCCGTGCCCTTCCCCTTGTTTTTGCCAGCCTCCACTTTTTTTCTTTTTTTTTTTTACAACTGTTTTTTGTTGCGTATGTCGGTGCATGTATGCTGGCTTGGCTGACCGCCAGCCCCGCAACGCGAGCTATGTGCTCGCTGCCGGCGCAATCCGACCCCTGGAGAAGGGGCCCGAAGGGCCCCTGTGCTTAGTTCACTATCTCCAGTGTCCCTGCCATGGGAGTTCGATACGGAAAAACAATGCTCCTATATTATCACATGTGATTTTCAAGGGGATGTTCGGACTGTTCGATATAAACAATAATTCGGAATACCCGGGTTTGATATAACTAGGCTCGACTGTATACATATGTCTATCTCCATAGGAAGAGAAAAAGTCATATTTCTCGCAAACAGTCTGCAAAGAAACAAAAGCGATAGATGTAGCACGGTCGCACAATGCGGGCGGAATGGTGCCGTCACATATTTGAGGACGGAGCTGCGACATGGTCATTTCTCATAGCCTTCGTGGTTGGCATCGTGGATGCCACTAACGACCGCAACCAGTGCTCCATAAAGTAGGTGGGTAAGTGCGGTGGAAGTGTCTAAAACGATCCAACATTACGTGTAGCAACTGGATACTGCCAAAGTGGGATTTAGCATAACGCGAAGAATGTTTGGAAACAAGTCTTTCAAGCAGACGGCACGAAGATTCTCCTTCGTCGCACCATCCTTGGCGGGAAGCCAGGGCTGCCCTCCTCGCCTCTCTTCGTGCGGCACGGCCGACGGGAAGATTTCCCTTCTTTGCGTGCGCGGCGACGACAACCCACTTTGCAAAGTGTCGCCCATAAAGAATTCGAATTGCTGTAATGCCACGACAACAGTCGTTGGTTGGTCGCCGAAAGCCCTCCGCTGGAAGTATATACGGTTAGATCAAAAAATTGTGTGAATTGGTTTCAGATATGATAAAATACTTTGTGGGTGTTGACGTAAAAATATTTTTCGAATTTCAATAGCAGTTTCTAAGCAGTTTACTTCGTGGATGACAGATCGAAGTTCAATCACGATATTTTATGGACACGCAAGCAACACCGTATTTACTCCGCAGCCAATGAACGCATGACTGGGCGTAATGAACGACTCCCCAAGTCGGCTCCCAAAATTTCGACTTTTTTTTTCCCTCGCGTAATAAACGCACCCCAACTCGACGTCAAAATTTGGACCCCCTCCCTCCAGGCTCGCGAAATGAACGCACTTTTCTATCCTGGTGCAGCGAGGTCGCGAATGCATGTGCAGCGTGAGCGTAACAAAACCCCTTGCGAAAGGCGTTAAAAAAATAAAAAAAGATCTAACAGAAGCAAAAACAAAAAAATCAGCAGAACCCATCCTTTGGGAATGATTATCTACGTTAATGCGAATAGCATCAAACGGTGCGGAGTTATGCGCGTTCGTCAGGTGGCCGGCACACTCTAGATACGCCAGCCCACTCTTGAGGCGATTCTAAATTTGTTGACACTTTCACAGCCCTGCGCACGATCTCTCCGCAGCCCAGCACGTGCGTTTGTGTCACTTAGGAAGGTGAGCAAAGCACGCGCCATACGCACAAACACTCAAAATGGTACCGACCAGACTTTCTGGCGTCTCAGCTAGTCTCAACCAACGGTACTTCTAAACGGTTGTTTATATCTTTACCATAGGACGCGCCTTACAGCGCTGTCACAGCTGCCGGTGCGCGCGCAGTTCCATGCACGAGGGCCATTCCGCTCTCGTGAGGGTGAGCACGGCCGCTACATCACCCTCTCCCGAGCGCGGAGAGGGTGAGCTAGGGGCAGTGCTAAGCCTCACGAGAGCGGAATGAGCCCTCGTGCATGGAACGCGCGCGATGGTAAAGATATAAACAGGTGTTTAGAGTGCCTTGAATGACTGCCTTCATAGCTCTGTGGTTAGCGCGTCTGCCTGCTGATCAAAGGGTCAACGGTTTCGAATCCCGCCGGCGCCGGTCTTTTTATTTATTTATCGACCCGCGGCGTAAGAGGTTAGATAGCCAGATAGATAGATAGATACATAGACGAAAAGTGTGAAGTATCCAAAGAATGCTATTCGCATTAAAAAAAAGCATAGGAAGAGACTCTTTTTTTTTTTTGCACAGCGCAGTTTGGGTTCTGGTTGCGCGCCGCGCGCAAGGAGTTAAGAAAGAGAAGCGGAGAAGCCCTCGCCTAAGCAAAGCGAAACAAAACAACTTGCAAAAGGCGGCAAAAAAAAAAAATCCACGAAACCAAAAAAAAAAAAAAACGTTTTTTTTTTGTTTTTTTTGCGCAGCGCAGGTTGGTCGCGAGCCGCGCGCGTCGCGGAAGAAGATAGGAAAGAGAAGCGGTGATGCCCTCGCCTAAGCAAAGCGAAACAGCTTGCGAAAGACGGCAAAAAAAAAAAATCCACGGAATTAAGAGAAAAGAAAAGAGCATAAAGAGGAGCTCTTTTCTTTTTCGCACGACGCAGTTTGGTTCCAGGGTCGCGCGCCGCGCGCAAGGAGATAAGAAAGAAAAGCAGAAAAGCCCTCGCCCAAGCAAAGCGCACATAATGAAGGCATCCTGCCCTCGCCTCCTCCTCGCACTTTGGAAAGAGAAGCGAGAAGCCCTCGAAATGAACGCACTTTTCTACCCTGTTGCAGCGAGGTCGCGAAAGCATGGGCAGCGTGAGCAAACAAAACAACTTGCGAAAGGCGGGGAAAACAAAACAAACAAACACAGAAGCAAGAAAGAAAAAAAGATTGAGAGGGGCTTTTTTTTTTTTTTTTTTGCTCATCGCAGTTTGGCTTTGGAGTTTCCGCGCCGCGCGCAAAGAGATAAGAAGTTAGGTCGATTTTTGCGGGATAAAAGGTCCGTTCATTATGCGAGTAAATACGGACGCAAAAATTTTACCTCGCGTAATGAACGCACCCCCAACTTTGCCTCGATTTTTCGGGAAAAAAGTGCGTTCATTATGCGAGTAAATACGGTATTGTCTTTGTCCTTGCAGCTCGTTTCTGCGGGGGGTGACATGGAGGACGGCGACTTTGGAGAGATGTTGGACTCCAAGGACAGCAACGGCCAGATGGGACAGGAGCAGACACTGGTCGAGGAAGTGCTGGAAGACGCGCTGGCACGTCTGGACAGCCCCGAGACGGTCTCTGTGCTGGTGGAGGGCGCGGGTCAGCCACACAACATGCAGCCCCTGTGCCAGCTCGGCTGGGCCCTGCTTCTGATGAGGCCCATGGCCCTGCACGAGTGCCGCTCTGCTCTACACGCCGCCTTCATGCCGAGCTTCCTGCGGCGGCTGTGGCAGGCCCTCTGCGACGCGCGGGCCCCTTCGCTCTTCACGTGAGCGGAACTCCGGCACCTTGTGCCGTGTTGCTCGCTATGGCAAGGTTTCCATAACGCAGAAAACGGAAAATTACGGCAATGTTCTCGTAACGAAAGAAACATGGAAATTACTGAAAAGTTTCCGCAACAGAAGAAAAACGAGAAATGAATACAAAGTGTCCGTAAGCAAAAAAGAAAAGGGAAAATCACGGTAAAATTTTTGTAACGGAGGAAAGAGATAACTACTATAATGTTTCAGTAACGGAGAAAACTGGGAATTACTAAAAGCGTCTGTAATAATAGAAGGGGAAATTACGGTAAAAATAATTGTAACGGAGGGGGAAATAATTACGATGTTGCAGTAACGGAGAAAGCAGAATTTTTGCATGCGAGCTACTTATTTTATATTGTGGCACCTCGCATCACGTTGGTCGTTATCGCGAAGCTTGTTGAATGGATAAAACGAGAATGCGGTGAAGATTTTGTGAGGGAGGAAATGGGAAAATATATGCTTCTTGCCGAAGGCCCAACCACCCTAGACGTTTTTCACGCGCTTCGTCCGCATTAGCGTCGGTGTGCGTCGCTCCGTGCTGATGTCTGTCCCGGGTAGATCTTGGCGTCGACTCTCCTGCCACGTTGTGGGTGACCTTGAGCGATGCGCACCAACGCCGACGCTGGCAAAGCGCGTGAAAAACTGCCCCATGTGGTCGGGACTTGAGGAGCTGCTCATTTTGGGTTGCGGCAACTTGTGCAGCGTTGCTCATGACGATGAAGAGCCCCTAGGAAACAAACGGAAGCTACTGATTTTATATTGCAGCACTTTGCGCTGTGTTGGTCATTATAGAAAAGCTTCTGTAATGGAGAAAACTAGAATCCACAGTTAAGTTTTTGAAATAGAGAGGCGTGAAATTGTATTTGTTTTTGCTTGAAAACTATGAATTCTATATTTTGGCGGGTTGCTTTGAGTTTCAGTTTTTTATTTGTTTCGAGGAGGGAGGGGACGAAGCCTGGAAAGGTCCTTGGCGTGAAGGGCGAACACTCTGTGTTGTGGCAAACACAGGTGGTGACTTTTTATTGCATGGGCACCATGTTATGAAGTTTCGGTGAGGTGGCTTTAATCAGGGGGTGCAGGAAATTACGCCCAGAAGTGGCGGTTTTTGTACGAAAGTTTCCGTCACTATGACTGCGAGGCATTCATCCAGCAACAATCAATATTTTTAATTGCTATTCAAATATCGCTGTATTCAGTTCACACTTTGAGTTGAAGAGTTGCTCTGCTATTGAATGGCTGCCAATATTTTCTAATAACTTAGAAGAGTTTGACATCTTTTATTCTGGCCCATTTTAGTTCCGTCAAGCATGCTTAGGAACCTGGCGGAGTGACGCTGGCGATGGCGAACGGCGGAAAAGTCATAGCTTTGTTTTCATACCTGTTACAGTTTCACCATAAAAACTAAAAGCCTTAAGGGGTAGTACGCGTGGTCGAGCTACCTCAACTAACTATATTTTCCGACTCCCCGGCCTTTACCCTTTCCGGTATGCTATTTAGTATCGCGAAATTCATAATAGTTATTGCGAAATCGGCAAATGAAAATGATGCAAAAACCAACATTCAAATATACCCGCACTTTTCAGTGTCGTGACGTCAGTGGCGGGCAGGCTTGCCAGTCGAGCGAGCAGTCTAAAAATAGAATATGCCAATCATTTGTTTCGTGCTGGAGCGCGGGTCCTGGAGCGAGCTTCCAAAGCATTCATTTCACACCATGAAACTGCTTCGAATCAGTTGGGAACAAATTCTACAGTCCAAAGAGTGAACCTCTGCACTTCCACTGACGTCACTTTTTCGTTGTTGCCAGTAGAGACTTTCAGTTTGAAAAACACGGTGAGGACCAAAATTGTAAATTCAATAACTTTGTGAAAAAAATTACTTTAACCTAATATTTGGGATACTATTTTAGCGATGTTGTTTGACGAGTTTAGCAAAATTTCAAGCAAATCGGGGATCATGAAGAAATCGCCAGAGTACCCCTTGAATGACTAGCATAATGGCGTGTTGGAATTGCTCTACCGACCCGCCGTTCACAGAGATTTTGTCGTACGTTCCGCAAAGCGCGAGCATTTAAATTTGAGAACCAGGGTCATGATAAACACGCATATTCTTGGCGTCGGTTCTCGTCCGCAGTCCTGGAGGCACCCCTCTGCTGCAGCTCCTGTCGTCGGGAGTGTGTCCTCCAGGTGACGTGGCCAGTGGCTTCGCCTGCCAGCTCAGCCTGTTCTGCAGCCTGCTCGCCCACCTGCTCCCAACCCTGCACGACACAGAGTTCTACGAGTCGCAAAGTGAGTGCACCCATCGTCGAGGATGTTACAGCAGAGAGAGTAAGGGCAGGCGTCGTTGCTACGGTCCCTAGTTCTTTTTGCGTGGCTTTCTCTCGTCATACTCTGAGCTTAGAGATTGTGAGTGACTCAGGTGAACAAAGTGCACTAGTAGGTGGTTTACCAGTGACCAGAAAAAAGAAGTGGGCCTGTGTTTTTGTGGTGCTTTGTTGCATACTGTGTATAAATACAATAGCATTGCTTGTCTTTTATGTAGATTATGCAGTGTAATCTTGTTAATACAATTTTTGCTGGAACCAAAAATAAAACGTATTATCTGAATATCATATTATCCATAACGGGCTCCAAATAATCACAAAATATAAGTGGTAAAAAAAAAATTACGGGGACACCTAAGCAGTACTTATGAGTTGTGAACGCAAAAGCTTGAATGTCATTCTTCCGGTCCCTTAGTTTGTCTGCAGCGTACTGGCGTGGACGGCCACGTTTCGCTACTGCTGAGGTAGCGGCCGACGTCCAAGCGCGTGCTCATGTGAAGTGGCGGCGCCGTGCTGAGCTCGGCCGTGCAACCTCTCCGGAGTTGGCCCTTGCGGGCTCTGCAGCCAGGCACGCACCTCTTAACGGTGGCCAGGCCACTGCGTGCGCTGCGCCACCATGGGAAAGGCTTTTCTAGTAACGTTCCTTGGAACTATGCCG
Organism: Ixodes ricinus; assembly: GCA_037355805.1. Classification (NCBI taxonomy): domain Eukaryota; kingdom Metazoa; phylum Arthropoda; class Arachnida; order Ixodida; family Ixodidae; genus Ixodes; species Ixodes ricinus. The sequence continues at coordinate 10,304 of JAZHYW010052459.1, forward strand.
CACGAGAGTCAGTGGGATCCTCGCTCCTTGAAACTGGCCAATTAGAGCCTATCCATCAGATTTCTGCTACAGACGACCGGCTTCGCTCTATTGGGACAGGGGAAGGTGCCGTTTTGTGCGGCTTCAATAGCTGATGACGTCCGTTCTCTCCATGGTACAGTTTTCGCATTGAAAATTGCTCCAATCCCATAGGCCGTGCAATAGTGCCAGTAATGTAATGCCCCCGGGATAGGCCTACTTATTAATGTGAAGGCAGTAACTGTCCCATGGAGCGGAGCCGGCGTTGTCTGTAACCGCAAAAACGGCAAAGAAATTTCCTCCGCGGAATGGCTTTTAAAATGGCTCGGACGCTTAGCTCTAGGGAACGCCACCCCACTGAGAAGCCCTCTCAGCGCCGGTAAGAGGGAAAGGGTGGCGCTCGCGCGGCCGCCCCGGAGGCTCAGAGGGGGAAACACTGTATCACGTGTTCTATGCTCTGCTTTCACCTATGTCGCACCCCACTCCCGCCGCCGCTGCGGCAGCTTCTGCTCCTCTCGTCGCCAAGAGGAGTAGAGTTCTACGCTCGTAAGGAGTGCTTAGTTGTCCTCGGAATTTTTATTTACAGTCTTCTCATTATAACGAAATCACTTTTTTTTTTTTTCGAATTATCACTTTTATTGAAGTTCAATGTGGTTCCAACTGAAATGCACACATTTTGAACCGGATTATTCGAAGTGTATCGGCGGTCAACCACATTTATTACGAAGGCCATGGTGCCGAAACCACGCAAGCCTATACGGAGGTGAACGGAGACTTTTGCGTTCCCTCCCCTTCTCCACCACGGCAAACTAGGAAAACGGCAAACAAGAAAACGGAGCAAACGGGTGACGAAGGGCAGAGTGCCGCTTCCGACGTGGGCAGGGAACAGCGGGAGCAGCGTCCATGTTGTGACGCTACTCACAATGCCCGCGGCCACCGCTGCCCAACTCTTGTGGAAATCAGGCCAAGGGAACGGTGGAGCCGATGGAGCCCAGAGGAGAGATCATCCCTACGGGAGTCCCCGACGTGCGCGCCTGTGGCGTACACGCACACGTCCGTCGCATGGGAGAGTGGGAGTGTTAACTGAAAGTCGCTTAGATCTGCGAGGTTAAGAAAAGTGGGCGGTCCAAGTCTGAAATCGCCAAAGAACACAACATTCCGGCATCAGCTGTTCGACACTGTCCGAGGTATTGCAGAACAAGCAAGGCACATTGGACGGGTTTGAGAAGTTTCTCATGCAAGAGAAAGCGCGCCCACGACGCAAAGATAAAAGATCGCCAACTGCTTTGCGCACGTCAGATTTTCTCTCGCGAGCATGCTTGCCGAGTTGGCGCACGATTCCCAGAGCTGTAACGATCTCTACAGGAGTGCGTGAGAACATTTTGGCCAAGCCACCGAGGATAACTACTTTGATTCCTTCGTGCTTGTCAACGCGGACATTCTTGTATTTGCTCCTGCTACGGATGCTGCGATCGTAGACCTTGCGTGCGGTCAGGGTAAGCACGAAGCGATGTCGGAGAGGCACCTCGGGAAATGCCGACAACTGCCGAGACGCGAAGCATCCTACGGCTGCTTCGAAACAAAGTGGGGTGCAGCGGCAGTGACAGCGTTCTTGCAATGCCTGGAGCAGTTTGAGGAGAACTGATGCCGGGATGAAAGTATCAGCAAACTCCACCCAATTATTTTTTTACTTGGCAAAGCTGCTGTTTGTTGTTCACAACCAAGGTTTGTTTGACTTAATGTACAATCAGAGTGTTCCTCAGTATTTCCGTCCACCTTCAAGGCTGCTGGCGCTGTTTTCTTTGCTCTGTTGCTTTTACCGAATTACCGCTTATAGTGAATATTTTTGCCATCCCATTGGACTTTGTTATAACGAGGGATTACTTTATTTATTAAAATATTACCTTGAGGTTGCTGTTTTTGTTTATATATTTGGCACTGCTCTTCATACTAGGCGCTGAAGTTGCGGGAGTTGTTCGCGGTAGTTACGGACAGCCGCCATGTTACTACCTCGGTCGTTGCGTGACCTCCAGTCATGCGGCAGCTGGCCGTAACTTGACTTTAGTCATGACTGCCGCTGTCACACAACAGGTTGTTCGTGGCTTATTGCAATGCAATTTTTGCTAGTAGACTGGAATATTAACGTGTCACTTTTTAATGTTCTTCAAAACCCACTTCTGCAGTCGTATTGTCCAATTTCAAGCCAAGATATGATTCTACTTTCGTATCAAAATACACTGCTTTTGTGGGACGCTGGCTCGGAATGAAAAGGAAAACGTGGTATCTAGGAAAATCTATTATGTGGGATTATATCGACGATGTTCCACTGTATTGAACTGATTAAATTGCAATGAACCCTATGGCGGGTAACTAGGCATCAAACATCCACACATTTTCATTCAGTAAAGGTGGTCATAGTCAGCACGTTGCTGCTTCTGTTCAGCTGTCCCCTCTTCAGTGCGCTCCTTCCCCTGTGAAAAAATTATGAAGGCAGCAATGCACATAGCAAGCGCCTTGTCCCGCAAGCCATGCGTGCACACGATAAGGAGAGGAAAATGGCACATAATAAGTATAGCTTCAGCGAGTCTCTTCCTTGGCTCTGTGCTTGAGTGTTGAATGCAATCCCTTAAAGGGGTGGTGCAACGATTTTATGATTAAAAGAATTTCCATCTTGTCATTTTTACGTTGTTTATCGTGTCCCGGAGGATAGAGAAAACACCTCTTTCATTACAAATGTCACAATTCCGCTGCGTAATCTCAAAGCAAAAGTCAAGCTTTTTCCCCACCTGCAGCCCCAAGTGGCAGCCGAAGGAACTACGGCGAAAAGATTACGTGACCTCGCTCGGCTCTAAGCTGCAGCATAACGCCCGCTGATGTCAGCGGAGAGAGGGAGAGGAAGCGTCCTCCAAGATAGCACACGGGAAGCTACACGGCACTCCGAATGACGTCACTGGGAGTGCGACCAGCTGTGACCCTGGAGACTGGGAGTGAGTTGAGGGGTGCCCGCAATGCCAATATTTATCTTTTTTACGCAACAACTAGCACACGCAGGCGAAATCGGTTTTCTGTTCTTTACTTCAGAAGTGTCAGAGGGCAACTTCCACAAATCTTTGACCGAAGTCCGAAAATCGTTGCACCCCCTCCTTTTAAGGTCTTGGGTTTCGTCTTCTTTGGAGGACGATGTGCTTCGTGTTACAGAAAAGAATTTTCCAGGGGAGCCTGCTCAAAGAAACGCTATCGCATTTTAACCAGTGCAGAAACACACATGCACAAGTTGAAGGACCACGCAGACTTAGCACTGTACTCCTTCAACTTGTCCTTGTGTCTTTTCGTGCTGCTTTGTTTTTCCTTTGTTACACATACCTCGTCTAGACCCGTTGCTTCGGCAGTGACTAATGGTGCAAGCGGGAACTTGTCTCGCAGCCGTGGGAGACCCGATGCCCTTTTCGCTGGACCAACTGGTGGAAGTGAGCGGCCAGCTGCGGACCCTCTGCCTGGGACTCTTGGAGCTCTGCTTTCCAGAGACGCGGACAAGTTTCTCAGAGCGCCAGAGCCAGCTCGTGTCCGAACTCTGGAAGCCGATGTTCAAGGTAGTCCCCATCTGGCCCGTGGCCTCGGGAACTGGGGCTAGGGCTATGCTAAGGGCTACGCAGAATTTTCAAAGCAGAATACTTTTATGCACTAGTTTACAAGTCTAGAGTGTCACGTTGCGTCTCAGTGACACGCCGTGGTGTCATGTGACGTTGCCTTGTGATGTCGCATTACACCGCACCGTGATGTTGTGCGACGGGGTCAGATGACCACGTCATGCTGATGACTTCACATGATGTACGATGGTCACGGGGTTGGTGAACTATACAGTGTGCAAGTTCGTCTGTTCTTTACGCACCTCGTGCGTTTGCTTACCCTCCAGATGCGCCCACATGCTTTTGTTTCCTCCCAACCTCATACCAATGATGTCGCGCACTTAGCTACCTCGTCGTCGCGCATTTGTACGCATTTTCTATGTGGCTCTTTGATTGGCAAGCCCCTCCTTGTGTTCGGACGGGCCAAAGATATGTTTTGGAATACTCGCTCGCCGTTTAGGTCACGTGGTCAGATGATTACGTGACGTGAAGTCAGGTCACACGACCTCACATCCATCCATCACGTGACATTACATCAGATTATGTCACGCCACGTCCCTCAGCCCTCATTATTCCGACTGTACATGCAGGTCGGATTTTATCCGTAGAGACAATGTGACTAAAGTTTCTGATAAACTTGTTACATTTTCTGTTCACACTCCTTACAGCTCTTAGGCTTAACTTGACTTTTCATCGTCCCAGTTCCAACTGTCGTGTCCGCGTATGTCCTGGCGTCCCCAAACCACCGCACCGCGCTCTCCTCCCCGGTGCTTTCCTCTCCCCCATTCCCCATTTCCCTAGCCCCATTGTCCCCAGAATGCTCCCTACCCTTTCGTTTCGCCCCCGTGGTCCCTAGACCCTCGCAAACGTCAGGCCGACGTCCTTCGGAGCCTTTCTTTGATGGTCCCGTCGACACGCAGGCTGCGGTGGCGCTCGTGCGGCAGCTCTACGCCCGGGATTCGCGGCGCTCCTTCTGTCCCGAGGGCCACTGGGTGTCGCCCAGGGCCAACCAGATCTGCCCCGAGCGGGTGAGTTCTCCGTCCCGGCCCCGACCGTACGTTTCCTCGGGTTCCGACCAACGGCGGCCGCGCTCTGTTCCAGGTGCCTGACTGGAACCTGCAGGTACCTCGATTGGCCAGCTGCGGCAGCGTGGCGTCCAGGAAGCAGCTCGGTCGGTGGTTTTGCGTTTCGTGCGCTCTCGCCGGCAGATTCGCTGCGGTCTCTCGATGAGAGTCGCTCTGACAAGTCGGTGCTCCTTCTGTCCTGAAGGCCCGTGTGCATTTTTCCGCCCTTGCAGAGGAAGAGGGACCTCCCTGGCTACGAGCGAGCTGCGCAGCGTGGCCCTCTTGCAGGAGATGCCCTTCGTGGTGCCTTTTCCCGTGCGCGTCAGGGTAAGGCCTCCGTCTTTCTAAATGCAAGAGCGTCTTTATCCAGCCCCACGCAGTTCCACATCTGTGGTTCAGTTTGTAACCATCGCGGCCGATCTGTCCAGAGCAAGAAAAGAATCGTCTATTTGAAGTTCAAGTTTGAGTTTAGTACTGCTTTTCGACACACTGCTCTTCGTGTTTGGTATTACAGAGTTTTGGGGAGCGGTTGTTGAGCTCTGACATAGGAAAGAGCCGTTGCTTGGTTTGTTTGTCAAATGGTTGGCATGCTATTTTTTCTTGCAGGTGAGGTGGTGACAACATCTTTATTTTATTCTATCGCAGAGAAATCTTGGATAGGGATAAAAATTAGCATAACTATAAAGAATATGAATGTTGTGGAGGGGAGGAGGCAGATGTAAATTTACCAAGAGAACTCTGCAAAACCAAAAATTAATTTCAAACAACATTTTCTATATAATTATTTCCATTTCCTTATCAGCTCTCATGGATGAATGGGTTGAACACATTGTATTCTACTCCGACAGTAAACAAATAAAGAATATGGGTATGAATCTTTTTTCAGTGGGGAGGGGGTAATCTTTTGTTTTATTTTAATCCTGTACTTTACATCCTATTGCACCCTTCAAGCAACTATCCTTTGTTTGAATATAATTAGTGTATTTGTATATTTTATATGCCTGTCATTGCACCTTGATCATGTTTGGCTTGGTGGTTGCGGAGTTCTTTTAATTTTCATTTTAGCACAGTTTTTACGAACAGTAACTTCCATACCTGTCATTCACGAATGTAGTTCATTCTATTCTATACACTACCGTAAAATACCGGGCAAGCGCCCACTCTAAATTAAGAGTTAGGGTAATCGCGAAAAAATGGGGGATGGGCGCTTGTCCGGTCATCAATTTTACATGTCAATGTAGTGTGCATATTTTCTCAAATCTTAGAAATTTGGGAATGGGCGCTTAGTGTGGTAAGGGCAGTTGCACGGTATTCTACGGTATTCAATGTTTATGAGAATCACAGTCCACATGTGTCAGGTCACAGCCCAGTGCACACACGTTCATTGCTTTGGGAGGCGAGCAGAGTATGCACCACAAAGCATGAATGCTAAGTACGGCATTGACCACAAGTGCTTTTCTGGAATGGTCTATAGACAATTTGCTAAATTGCCCAAGCACCAAGGAGGATATGCGTGCTACAAGTGTACTTACACTTGTTGGCGTCTGCAGCAGTGACTTTCTAAACCAAATCTAAAACAAATGGCGCGTTCATTTAGGTAAGATGAGCGTGGGGGTACTTGTACCCACATATCGAACATTCTCTGTGGTGCTTGGATGATTTCTCAAAAAAATGTATCGCAAAACTCCTTCGATCTTTTTTTGCCGGCGTAATTGCTTGCTTAGGATAGAAGGAGAACAAATTTACGCCAGCAATTTCAAGAAACTGGTGAGCCGCGGCCTGGGCAAAAACGGTTTTCTCAAAATCTTCAGTTGCTTTTTCTCAGTTCAGCACATAGGCCAAGGTCATCCTTTGTGCAATAGAGGTTATTATTAACCTTAGATAGCACAAATGCCCCTGTTGATGAAAGGAAGGGGAGAGGAGAGGAGGAGGGGAGGACGCAAGGACGCAAGCAAGGTGGGCGCGAGCGCGTCCGATTGCCGGCCGAGCGACCCATTTCCCGCCAGTGACGTCACGTTTGGATGGTGGGGAAAACTGGGGAAAAGCTAAGGAGAACGAATTTTCGTTTTAGGTAGTGGACAAATTATCACTTTTTTAATTAACCAGAGTGAACCTGGTGGAATGACATAGCATTTTGGAATTGAGAAGCCACCAGCATTCAGATGATGCCCTTGGATTATGTAGCTAAAAAAACTGGTGGAGCTCTCTTTTTAAGAAATACTTATCCCACTTATGTGTCACTCAATGCAACACAATTCTGCAGCCACTATTGTATAAAAAATAATCCTTGCTCAAAATCTTAGTATTATAAGCATGCTGGTTACAGGCATCTTGTGTGGAAAATGTACAGCATTATTTACAGCTTACATTTTTTTCTAAATGAATAGTACCTGGAAACACGCTAGGACACTATTTTATATTGTGCGAAGCATGGTTTCGGAGTTGGGAAAGCCGGATTTCTTGCGGGTTTCAGGTGCTGCAGAGCCTGATAGCGCAGGACAAGTCCGAGAACATGCGTGAGCTGTCCAACTTCCTGCTGGGACCCCAGATCCACCTGGTGGTGAGGAGGGACTACCTTTATGAGGACGCCCTCGAGAAGCTCTCCGGAGAGCTCAACCTCAAGCTCAAGCTCAGGGTGCAGCTCGTCAATGCGGCGGGTCTCGAAGAGGCAGGAGTGGACGGTACGCCCGACCTGCGATCTCTAAGCTCAATTTACGTCTTTTTGTTTGGTCTTTCTCGCTAAATCACTCTTTTGCAGATTTGTTAGTGCTCCGCGTCACCAGTGGCGTCACGAGGGTCAGCGGCACCCAGGGCAACAGCCCGCCGCGACGCCCCCCCCCGCTCTCGTGGCCCGCCGCGACACCCCCTGAGCGCTGCAGCCGGAATGGCCCCCCCCCCCCTTGTGACGCCACTGCGCGTCAATGCATCGTGTGTTTGTTTAGACAGCGTGAAGTTAGTTGGCCTCTCACAAGTGTCCAGTGTCCCCTTTGCAGACAAGAAATTTAGCCAGTGCGATATGACTGCGAGCCTGGTTGTCTTTAATTTGCGTCATCATGCGGTGGTGGTGCATGACTGCATGATGACACATGATGATGACTTAGGATCTCAGAGTTCAGCAGCACAAGCTTTCGCTCCATGTGCTCCGAGCTGTGGTGCGCTCACATGCTCTGCCACTGATTTCTGTCTCTGTGTGAGCACTTGTCGTAGGGTGATAGGTAGATGCAGGGTATGCTCAAAACTTTCAACGTGCGTGCTCACACAGCCTTGCATAAGTAGCACATACTTACAGAGTGACGTCTATCAACACAAGCAAATCATCAACTTTTTTTTTTGTTTTGTCAACTTTGAAATGTAGTTATTAAGACTACTATAGTATGGCTGAATGTGCTTGTGGTGGGAACTAACTTGGGTGGTAGAATTTGGCTTTCGTCATTGGTACCATTTTTGAGCTGTACCCCAAAGACTGCCAGTCTCGAGTTCATGCTAACTCTGTACATAGGTGTTCAACTAGCATACTGTGTTTACAAACATTTTCTGCATGTGCTCTACAGAGAGCCAGCTATTGCGATCTACACACAGGTCCTAGCCAATGAAGGGAAAGAGAGAATATTTGCACAGAACAGGGCCATCTGCGCTGGCTAAGCACGCAAGTGCTGCACATCTGCTGAGTTCACAGTGCTGCTTTATGCATCAGATAGACCCTTGCTTTAAGCTTTGTCTTACTCGCATAGAACAAAAGTTTGTTTCATGTGAGGTGTTGCGTCGGGCAAAAGGGAAACCACTAACTGGCTACGACGTCCAGCAACGATTTGATCCGAGAACATCATATTGCTTCGGCGGTCATGCTTAGGTTTTCTGCATTTTTATTGTTTTGTCTTTACTAGGTCTAAATTTTTTGCACCGCGATCACCCCATGGAGGTAGGAAGCTTCTGGAGGCGAAATGACGCCATCAGGGGTGAAGTTGGGGGATACTTACAGTTTAGAGGGACACTCCCCCAACGATGACCAAAACTGACATGCTATTGGACGAAAAGGAAACCCGATTTGGCACCAACGGCTATTTTGGTCACCGTTAGGGGCGTTCCCACTGACCGCGACCTCTACTTCCGGCTTCGCTCAGAATTTTCTCGTTTGGCCGGCTCGAGCCAGTACGTCGCCTCCTCTTCTTTCTACCTCCATGGTTCACCCAATACGAAGGGTTAAGCCGCCGCAATCCGATCCGAATCCGCGACTCCGTTGCCCTCGCAGGAGGGGGCCTGATGCGCGAGTTCCTCGGCGAGTTGATGCGCACAGCGTTCGACCCCAACCGCGGGCTGTTCCGCTGCACCCACGACCGGCGCCTGTACCCGAACCCCGCGGTGTCCCAACTGCCGGACTACGGGCCCCTGCAGGCCGCCCGCCAGTACACCTTTGTCGGCCGCATGCTCGCCAAGGCGCTCTACGAGGGCATGCTCGTCGAGCTGCCACTGGCACACTTCTTCCTCGCCAAGCTGGTCTCTCCCGGCCGCGGCGACCTCGACCTCCACCACCTGGCGTCGCTCGAGCCGCTGGTCTACCGCAACCTGCTCTTCCTGAAGGGCTACCCCGGAGACGTGGCAGAGCTGGGGCTGGACTTCACGGTGCTCAGCAGTCAGCTGGGACACTCGACGCTGGAAGAGCTGAAGCCCGGCGGCGCGAGCATACCCGTCACGGCGGCCAACCGGATAGAGTACATGCACCTGATGGCGGACCACCTGCTCAACGCGAAGCTGAGGCAGCAGTGCCTGGCGTTCCGGCAGGGGCTGGAGGAGCTGCTGCCGCCGCACTGGCTGCGGCTGTTTGCGCCGCACGAGCTGCAGGTGAGATGCCGAACGAGCGGTGCGATCCGACGCCGCCTGGTCCTAGAAAAGCCGAAGTCCGCGAACAGCCTCCTATACATCCACGCGACGTCGTTGCCTTAGGATGGTGCCAACTCGGCTATGCGGGGAGCAAGTCGTCTGCCTCTTGCACAGGAGTTGCGGTGACATCAGAATGATGCCAAGCTTTGATTAGTAGGACAGTGAGTAGATCTCAACGCTAGTTGCTTGAGGTCTACCCACTATTCTTCAGTTAGAACCAATGGGAGCTCGGCGTTTTCACGTCATCGCAACGCCTGCACAAGAAGCAGACGAAATTGCGCCCTGCATTTGGCCCGAGCCCGATGCTAAGCATTCTTTGATGCATCGTCTGGACACAAGGACCGGACTCCGACCTCGCTGTGACGACGTTGAAACAGTAGTGCGCAGGCCTCGATTATTATTTTAGGCAGTGTTGTACGGTCTGCATTAAGGGGGTTACCAAGGATGAATGAGGACCAACCAGCAATTGACGCCGGTTGACCTCGTGTTTTGGTAAGTGCCAGTTTCCCTCAAAGGTTGTAGAAGTGCCACAAGTGGTGCTATGGCGTCGTGAGTGGGATCGAGCACACCACAGGAGCATCCGAAATGTTCAAGAGATGGGGTCGGTTGGAGGGGAATTTTCCTCCCCTTTCCCCAAACTGTTTACTAGAAATGTTAAGGGGCAGTGGTAGGTGGGGGTGACTGCCCCTTCCTTCTGCCCCCCTCTGTTCCAATGCCACTGCAGCACCATCAAACACCACTAAGATGTTTGATGTCGCAATTTGGGGGATACCATGTCATGCAAGTCAAGTGAATCAGCACCGAATGCAAGTGGGGCTGAGCGTGTTATTGGTCTTTTATTTGAATGCGCCGCAGGAAAAAGTGCATCTGGTCATGTTTTCATCTCCCTTGTGTCTAGCCAAAAATGTTCACGCCACGGTTGAATCACCCTTTAACTTTTTTGTCTCATGGTTAGTTGGTGATAATAGTCAAACCAGTGGCGTCTACAAGGAGGGGCAGGGGGCGGGGGGGGAATCGCCCCAGGTGCAGCGCTTGGGGGGTGTTGTGGAGTGCCACGAGGGGGTAGGGGTCGCCGCCGCGAGCCACCACCCCGGGTGCCGCTGACCCTAGCGTACGCCACTGAGGTCAAAACATTTCACCTGTTACCCTCCAATTGATACTTGAACTTCAAGAACACATATTCGCTTCTTATTCCATGCAGGATGACGAACCTAGTTCTTGCGAGTTACTCGGCGGGTCTCACGTTACGCAGGAAATTTCTTGTTAGTTTGAGCCCGAGGGAGATATACTTGGGGAACACTTCTGGCTTGGCCAATCCCGATCGGCACCCCTCCCTCTCCCAGGTGCTCATCTCCGGGGCACAGAGTCCCGTGGACTTGGAAGACCTGCGGCAGCACACCCACTACGAGGGGGGCTACACCGCCGATCATCCGGTCGTCAGGGCGTTCTGGAAAGTCTTGGAAGGCTTCGACGAGCGCCAACGACGGCTCCTGCTCAAGTTTGTAACCAGCTGCTCACGCCCCCCGCTGCTGGGCTTCAAGGTGCGTGTTGCTTTTGACAGTGCAGCGCACCCACTGCGAGAAGGGCTACACCGCAAAACACCTTAAACTAAGAAAAACACTTTTTTACTACTTGGTTAGGACAGGCATGGCTCAAAATAAATGTTTGTCTAAAACAAATTTTTTTTTTGCCCAACATTTACGTTACACTACGAATTTTTTTATTTGCGGGCAAAACCGAAACTGTACCACTATGGGATGATGATGATAGCGTTTGTACCCAACTAGTGTGCTCTCTGAGGCAACTCTGTGGTCCAGCGAACTCTGAGCGCACACTATAGTCTATTTCACAATAACTTAGCGAACTGTGGAGGCTGCGGGGGCCCAATATGGATGCCGGAGCAAGGCACGTGATAACACTCCATGGTCGAGGCCACCGGGGCCTCGTTACCGCCACAGCAACTGAGCCTTCTGCGACAAAAAGTAGTTCTAGGCTCCTTTTTCTTTGAACGGTGCAGTTGAACTCGCGCGATTTCATTTATAACGAGAAGATATGAAAAATGAAAAATAAGTAATCACAAATTTACGAGTTTCAATTTTATTTAAACCAAACAAGTGACGCCACATCCGTATCCGCTCAACTTTTTTCGCCCTGTAGTGCCATGGCCGTTGACGACTGCCAGTGATCGCAGCTGTGTAATTAGCCATTTCCGCTCGAAAGGTTGCACTGCGCCCTGGCATTAGCACCCGTCGCAGATTTACGGCTAAATTGACCGTATGGTTGTTTCATGAACTGTTCCCGAAGTGCTCGCTATTCTAGCGGACGGAAATGTTGCTGCGGTGGACGTTCATCTGAAGTTGGTCGGTTTCAAACGGGACGACTCTTGGCTAGCAGACGACAGCCGGTTACTTCTGGGCCTCGCGCCTCACATCTGGCGTAGCGACACAGACGCTCCCGTGACGTCGGTTCGCGCGCCTCGCTTCGGACGCTCATACTGGGTCGCGAGGCCCTAGCCTCAACAGTTCGCCAAGTTATCGTGAAACGGAGTATAGTTGGGTACAAACGCTATCATCATCATCCCACAGGAATACAATTTCAGTTTTGCCTGCGAATAAAAAAAATTGTATTGAAACGTAAATGTTGGGCAATACCAATTATTTTTTTTTTTTGCTATAAACATTATTTTTGAGACATGCCTGTCCTAACAAAGAAGAAACAAAAATATTTTTTTTTCTTAGGTTGCGTTTTTTTAAAGGGGTGGTGCAACAGTTTTCATACTTTCAGTAAATGCCGCTTTGAAATGTTCCTCGACATCCATAACCAATGAAGCCTGCCTCAGTTGTTATCTCCAGTGGACGGTAGTTGCAAGAAAAGAAAAAAACTAAAGAAAAACGAGGAGTTTTTTTTCCCAAATTCGCAGTCAGAGCAAGCGGCCACGTGATCTGGAGCCGGCATTTAAATACCGACACTGTGGGGATCGCGAAGCTCGGTGACCAAATCGCTGGGACCGCATTGTTGGAAATGCCAACAATGCAGTCCTTGCAACTCCGTCATCAAGTCTCGCAAAGGAGAGACTGAGAGAAAACGCCCGCTTGTATCCTCCGAATTACATGGCGAAAAAGAAACTTCTTGGTCAGTGGCGTCGCGTGCGAGCATGCCTGGGTCCCACTAGTGCCAGTAAGCTCGTGTAAGCGAGAGATGCTGTAACCCAATATTGTTGCCGGGCCCCTTTAAAACGCCCCTCGATTACTAACCAAGGCGGACGCTACGACCGCAAACTCCGTAGCTTTTAAAATAAGTCTGTATTCGTTTGTGCTCGTGTGGCGGCAGCACCCCAGAGAAGCATCGCATCGCATTGCAGTGTTTGCTCCACTCCAGAAAGGCCGAGCAAATAGATCCTCTCCATAATGTAGACCAGGGGTCGGCAACTTTTGTCAGGGGCGGGAAGAGTAATCACGAAGCCGACACGGAGGGGGCCAAACGAAAAGTCGCGAAGGTGTGGGGAGGGGGGCAGGCGAAGAAGGAGGCAAAATAAAAGTGAGGACGTTCTCTGCCCGAGTATGGGGTACTGGACAATTCCCATTTGAGTTAAAAACTGCCATGTGGTTCTTGAGTCTGTGTGAGGAAGTGGCAAGGAGGAGGGGGGGGGCACTTTTTGCGGCCCGCGGGGTGGGTCGACCCCTGATATAGACCAGTAATAGGGTGTTCCAGCAAACTTTGAGAAAAATCTGATTAAAATAGGGTGGTTGACTAAAAAAGCAGCAGAACCCATCCTTTGGGAATGATTATCTACGTTAATGCGAATAGCATCAAACGGTGCGGAGTTATGCGCGTTCGTCAGGTGGCCGGCACACTCTAGATACGCCAGCCCACTCTTGAGGCGATTCTAAATTTGTTGACACTTTCACAGCCCTGCGCACGATCTCCGCAGCCCAGCACGTGCGTTTGTGTCACTTAGGAAGGCGAGCAAAGCACGCGCCATGCGCACAAACACTCAAAATGGTACCGACCAGACTTTCTGGCGTCTCAGCTAGTCTCAACCAACGGTACTCTAAACGGTTGTTTATATCTTTACCATAGGACGCGCTTACAGCGCTGTCACAGCTACCGGTGCGCGCGCGTTCCATGCACGAGGGCTCATTCCGCTCTCGTGAGGCTGAGCACGGCGCTACATCACCCTCTCCGAGCGCGGGAGAGGGTGAGCTAGAGGAGAGGGTGAGCGCGGGAGAGGGTGAGCTAGCCCTCGTGCATGGAACGCGCGCGCACCGGTAGCTGTGACAGCGCTGCAAAGCGCGTCCTATGGTAAAGATATAAACAAATGTTTAGAGTGCGTTGAATGACTGCCTTCATAGCTCTGTGGTTAAGCGCGTCTGCCTGCTGATCAAAGGGTCAACGGTTCGAATCCCAGCCGGCGCCGGTCTTTTTTATTTATTTATCGACCCGCGGCGTAAGAGGTTAGATAGCCAGATAGATAGATAGATAGATAGATACATAGACGAAAAGTGCGTGAAGTATCCAAAGAATGCTATTCGCATTAAAAAAAGAAAAGCACGCTTTTTGGGAGCAAATCACGAGCCATAGCAAAAACTAGGGATAGCAGAAAAAAAAAAAAACACTAGTAGTTAGCAAATTAATTACCTAAAATTTACTTATTCGCTTTTTAATTTGTAAAAATAAACGTGGTTTCAATTAGAAACTTGCTGAGCGACATCGAAAACCCCTAAATTGGTCAGCTTTGGGACGACTCGGAGCATGAAGGAAGCACAATCGTGCGTTAAAGTTACCACTTGTGTAGCAGGCGCGAGGGTGGCAATGCAAAAACACGAATGGCATTCTTATTGTCCGCTCTTTATTTTAGGTAATTATCTCGCCATTTTAGTGTGTTTTTGCAAACCCCGTGGTTGGCAGTTTGTCCCCAGAAAGGGTTCCTTTTTTTCGCGAACACACTATTTTTGTTTACTGAGGTTCGAGTCTTTACAGAATCACCCGGTATATCAGAGATGTGAATATACTATAAAGGGCTTCTCGTCATCTGCACTCTTCTTCTTTGGAGGCATTTCATTATTTTCTCTGAAATACCGCCGCATGTATGGTCGGACAGTGAAACTCTCTCCACGTCGACTAGTTTATTCTACTAACATGCGGTTCCCGTCCCTACACACCAGAGGGGAGTGGGAGATAGGGATGCCATTGGTGACACGCACAATGACACCAAGCTGTCAGATGTCAACCACAGGAAAGTATCAGACAGTGCTTGGAATTAATAATGACACCGAGACGAGAAAGACAATGCAGCAAACAGAGAATCAAACTACAGAAGAGTGTCAGCAACAGCAAATTTCTTCGTTGCTCACTCTCTCTGCCCTGGCCTTGCATGCTATGGTCAGACCGACGCAAGCGAGGAAGGTTCATGCATCGTTGCCACATAAACCTACCGCTTAGATAAGTGCAGACAAGCCGGGCTTATCTCTGGCAACAAATGGGACAACAATCATGCTTCCCACATCTGTTCCTGATCGGCTGTCCGTCTCACGTCCCAGGACCTCGAGCCGCAGTTCTGCATCCAGTCGGCCGGGGCCGAGCCTGGCCGGCTCCCTACAGCCTCCACGTGCATGAACCTGCTCAAGCTGCCAGAGATTCCGGACGAGTCGATGCTCCGCGACAAGCTACTCTATGCCATCGAATCCGGAGCCGGCTTCGAGCTCAGCTAGCGTCGGCTTACGGACCCGTGCCCCCAGACGTGCCACCGGCAAGCCCCGCCAAGCCAATCACAGAGACGCCAACAGCCGCAGCACCCGCTTTATTGCGGTGCGCGTCGGCGACCGAATGAACTGTCGAGACACCCTTCGTTCGAGTTTGTGAGTCGTGTAACATAGTTGGAAATAAACCGGACGGGAACTGCCGCCGCGTTTGGTTTTCGTCCGTCCCGGCAGGCGACACTGGCAAGCAATGCGACGGAGTCGTCTGCAAGTCCAGACGGGTCAGAGCAGATGGAACTGGCCGTTCAGCCAATAACACCTACAAGACGAGGTCTGCGTCGTCACTAATAGATCAACGCAGCGACACCAAGTCGGACGCGTCTGTTGGTTTACGGCTTCTCCCGTCGAGCTCCAGCATGTGTACTGCCTGGGGCAGGTCCAGGATCTAGCAACGACGACGCGACGCGCCGGCCCCGTCCTCTAGGTGGTATTGGTTCCGCACGTCTTCAGCAAGGACGACCCCAGCGTCGCGGCACAACCGGCGCTCAGCGTCAGGCTCAGCAGCGTCGCGGCCCAGAGAAACGCTCGCAGTCCGGCGGTCGTGCGTGGCGCGCCGGTAGCGCACCAGGCTGACGAGGGGGTCGTCCTGAAACGCGGCAACGATGTCGCGCGCACACGAGAAGTTGCCGACGGCCACCAGGAGACGCGTCGGAGACAATGCTCGCACGTCGACGATGCCACAGCGCGCAAGCACCGCCGTGATCTCGGCCTGGCTTCGGCTCGACCGGACGCAGAGCCAGGGCGGCCTCTCTTCCGCTGGCGGGTCTGGTCCCTCCAGGCTGACGTGATGACACTGCGCGCGGATCAGGTTGATGCGGTTTGCGAAGGCCTTGACTGCGGCTCGATGCTGCGGCCACGCCAGCGCTCGCTGTGGGGCTGGAAGGGCGGACGCGGCTTGCTGCGCCAATACGTGTGCCAGCTTGATGAACACGGCTCCGGCCACGTACGCGTCGCTTCCGGCGTCGTGGGCGCGTAACACTGCCGGCGCCCCCTGTATCTTGGGTGCAAAAGGAACCGGTACGTTGGCCAATGCCGAGTGGAGGGCAAACAGGTCTGCGCCTGTGAGAAGTTCGCGCAGCCAGGGGCTGGCCTGCTGGCGCACCGACAGCGATATGTGTTTGGTGTCGTAGGACGACGCGGAAGAGGCTTCCCAGGACGGTCTTGAAGCGGGCGTAGGAACGCGGCAGCGGTTCCCTGAACTGGTGGAGGAGCAGGAGGAGGTCGAGGAGCATGTTGTGGCCCACGAGCGGCTTGCCGCTCGTGACCAGCGTCTCGAAGCAGCGACTGAAACCCAGGAGAGAGTCCCTGATGACGTCATCCCGGGACGCCGACGGACGCTGCGGCTTAGCCGACACCGGCGTCAGTACGAGACCCTCGCGGCTTAGCGTGCAAGCCACGTTTGGAAAGCGGGTTTTGAGGTCTAGGGCGACGAGGTGTGGACTGAGACCCGCCGGGGGCTCGACCTTTAACGGATCTTTGCAGTCCGCCGCGGACCAACGACGGACTTGGTCGTACAGCGGCTGGAGGTCGGCGTCGTCGAGGTCCGCGTCGACGACGTAGCCGTCGATGGCGCGCCTACACGCGCGGTCGGCGTACGGGAGGCCCTCGTAGAAGCACTTGTTGAAGTCGAAGCCGTTTCGGCAGAGGAACTCGATGGAAGACGCCTGCACGCTGAACTGAGGGTCCGTGCTGCCGAACGAGCGCGGACACAGGTAGATGGTGTACGCGGACGCTTTGTAAAGGTTCTCCGAAGGCACGGACGTGAAGGTGCACAGTCCGAGTTGGCAGACGATGTAGCTGGACACGGTCTGCCGGAGTTTTTGGTAGCGGGCGCCGGCGCTGTCGAACAGGCTCGGCGCGGCGGCCGGGTCGCGGACGAGGCCCGTGAACTCGGTGTCCACGGCCACGAATGCGGCGCCCGCGATTGCGGCTTCGATTTCGGGTAGGAGGTCGTCGAAGTTGGACAGTGTCACTTCTGTCATGATTGCGGTTTACACCCAAAACCCAAACGCCAAATCACGTTAGCGAATCAGAAATCAACACACCTGTCAGACCGACGCGCTCCTATCGTGGGCGCAGCCATCTTTAAAAATATCGCTGCAGTGACCAGCCGACGACTCAAAACGCTCAAAACCAAATGAACAAATGTTGATATCTAAATAGCAAATACTGTTCATATAAAATAAATTGTAGCATAAAAGCCAAAAAAAAACGTAATTTGCTCTTTAAAAATGTAAAAATAAAAGTAATTTTAAAATATTTTGTATAATACCATAGAGAATTTAGAGGGCGCTTGCTATCTACCAATTTCATGTACATTTTTTACAATAATCAAAAAGAAAGGATTTGTCTATCCTCATAAAAAAATACAACAAAAATGGCCACTTGTGCGGGAGAGAGGGGGCTGATCTTTTTCTTGTGTGTTGCGTCTCGTCTCGCTCCTTCCACGCTACGTTGGTTGGTATTCGTGCGTTTCGTGAGCTTTTGTGACGGAGATTTGTCGGTCTCGTCGTGTCGAGGCGGGGGCAGCTACTTCACGATGCGGCAAGTACCGTAGCGCGTTGCGCTGAATGGAGGCAACGACGACGCGCACAATCCATCGAGTTCGCTGGTAGCTCATCGTCGCTAGACCCCAGAATCGCCTCAACGCCATGCCCACCTTGCGGGACAAACTCGCCGATTTCCTGCGTCAGTTGTCGTCGGGCACGGAGCGAAGCCAGCGAAACGGCCAAGCCCGACTGCCCGTCGCCTACGAGCGCCACATTCATCCAACGTTATCTCAATGGGTGAGTTCTCGGGCCGCGACTGCGATTGTTTATGTTTACCCCAGTGCTGGCGGCAAGTGTCGACGAAAAAGTGTTTTCTTTTTTTTATATATGTGTCCGTTACACCGAGATCCAGCTGATCGCCTCCAGCATTGCGGTAACCTTTTTTGTGTGTTTTTCTGCGTCGACTTTGGGGTTTTCGTTTTCCTTCCGACGTAATCTTTGCCACTTGAGATGACGCGGTGTCGCTCGATGCGTCATACGCCGCCGACGCCGCCGCGTAGGCCTCGGAACCGAGGTCGTAGCCCTCTTTGGGGGAGGGGGTATGGACCCCGTGTCCCCGTGTGGATGTAACGGAGCCGACGTTACGTGCGAGGTGTGGTAACAGAATCTTGAATGGCCCGACACGGGAATGGAAAGGCGACGTGACACGGGCATTGAGAGCCAGTTTGGCGTTTCGTAGAAGTGGGATTGGTCGGAGAGATTTTTATGACTTTGCTCTCCGTCGCGGCCGTGCTGTTGGAGCCGGCGCTTTAACAACGTGCCTTGAATGCACTTTTTTTTCCTTTGTAAGGAGAAGAAAAAAATGAGTAAACGACAAAAACGCTTAGCGCAGGATTCTTTTTTAGTTGTGAAATGTACGGCCGTACGCTGTTCAAAAGGCATTAAGAGACTCCATGGAAGAGTTTGCTTGTGCACGTGTTTTATGAGGAAGCGAATTGACATTTCATTCATTCGCGCCGCTCGTCGTGCCGGCAGGTGTTACAGTAAAAAAGAGTATATATATATACATAAAAAAGACAACTTACCGGAAAGAATTAAGGAAAGAACACCGCTAAATAATTTGGTCGTGCATGTTTTCCTCGTTTGAAAAACCACTCCACTGAGGAAGGATTTACGGTGCAGGTTAGTCGGATCAAGGTGGTTGTTCTGGGAAAGCGGCACCCACATAAGACTACCGGAAGCTCTGCAATGTTTTCGAAGCCTTGGACACCGTTCAAATTAAAATAACCCCACCTCATTGGAAGGTGTATCGATAACTTAAGCTTCAGCATTGGCTAATTCACTGTAGTGCTGTCATGCTGAGAAGGTGGGACTAATGAGCATCTTCGCTTTGTTGGCGCAGTCCAGACTCGTCCAGGAAAACATAAAAAAAGGTTGAAAGTGAGAGATGATTTTGGGATTTAGCGATAAAACACCGCTTCAGTGAAAACTAGTTCTCCTTGCCCTTACCTCACTGTACAACATCTTTTAAAGCACCATTGTTCTTTGGATGACTTTATTTTTTGGTTTTCAGGCCCTTCAACAGTCTTGTGTCGCTCAAAATTCTCTAGTTCCTTTTCTTAAAGCCTGCTTTGTTTGTTGGTGCAATGAAGCTTCATTTGTAATGTCTACTGAAAGGAGCTTGGAATGAGAGCGTGGAATAGAATCACAATTTTTATCAGTTTGTACTTTTGAGACAGCACATTCCAAACACAAACCTTTAAACTACTGCTGATATATGTTCCCAGGAATGCAAATTGATAACATCCGTAGGATCTAATCAGTTTCTTGGAATTGTACCCTCAGACCCTCTCGCAGTTGACAGATCCAAGAAACTTTGTCCTGCTTGCGACCTCTCCTTTTATCGGCAATACTGCGGAAAAACTGCAGGAATTATGTCGGCTCGCTTTTGCGCTGTCCCAAGCATAGAAAAGTTTGTTAAATCCACCATCACTGTCAACTGTTCCTAAAAGCCTTGTAACAAGATGAGGTTGCTTTCTTTTTGGAGCAGTCAGCCGTAATGGCGAGAGTAGGCGCCAGGGAGTCATGCCCGGCTCCTGCGGTGCTCTCTGGCAACCTTGGTTCTCTAAATGACTGAAAACTGAGCAGGATGAGATTACTAATATAAGGACAAGGAAAATAAGGATAGCATAACATCACACTGCTCAATCACAGTAACTGCAATCCTGCACAGACTGTCAATGCAGTTGGTTGAAAGAGAGTTGAAGAATGGGCAGAAAACAGCCGTATTCTAGTGGTTCCAAAGAGATAGAAGGTTAGATGACAACTTACTTGACATCATGCAATGTATAGAGGTGGTGCAAATGAGTAAAATATCATTATGGATAGCATTTTGAGGCATTAAAGGGGCATATGACAGTGTGAGTCAGGAAAAACTGTGGGCACAACTGAGAGGGTATGATTTAGATGCACTTTTGGTTGGGCTTTTATGGCAGGTACAGGCAAATAACATAGTTGTTATAACATGGGAAACAGAAATAACGGAACCAGCAGCAATAAAAGGAGGGCTTAGGCAGGGTTGTCCGCTATTGCTCCTGCTTTTTATGATATACCTGGGTAGAATGGAAGAGAAATTTGAAGAGTGCAATTCAGGTGTCATGTATAAATAAATAGGGTTCTTCGTTTTCGGGTTTTATTTTTGTCAAGGACTGTTTTAATGTCCGCTAGGCTTGTCTTGTTCCGATGGTTGTGTTCTTATTGTCCTCAGTGTGTCCTCGTTAGGGTTCCCCTTCCACTTTTTAGTTTAGGGGTTTAAAGTTCCAAAGTCTTCAATGGGTTTGCCATTTTCCTACTGAGGCGATCGGGCTTAACCCTGATTTTCTTTTTGTGCTTTTCCATCTAAGGTTGTAGTCTAAAACAATTAAAAATAATAAATAAAAGAATATTTCTTGTAAAGTAACATCAAAATGAAAAAAACAAAAAAAATTCAGGAAGTGATGTTGCTGACATGAAAATAAAAAGAAAACCCAAAAGATGATGGATGAAGAAAGAATAAACAATTAACACTGGGACAACACAACCACATCTTTCAACTAGCAACAGACAATTAAAAATTCCCACAGCGAGCAGCCGACTATACCCAGGAGGGAAAGGGGAGAGGAGGGGAGATAAAAACGCGAAGTGCAAGTCAGTGAGGTGGGTTTATCTCGGATTTTAGAAATTCAACCTCAGTTTTTCGTCAGCAGGAGGGAAGGGTTTGACACATTGTTGTTCGCTGTGGTCATGGCGAATGACTCTATGATATCCCTGCCGAATCTGCTGTCATGCCCCCCCCCAGGATTTTTGTTTCATCAAAGAGGGGATGACAAAGCGAATACGAACGGGCATGTATGACTCTGGGATGATAGGAATCTGAAGAGGCCTTAGAAACTTCATTGTGATGTTCCCGAGTCTGTGATTGGTGCATCTGCCGGTCTGACCTATGTATTGATGGCCGCAGCTCAAGGGGATGGTGTAAACTTTCTTCTCTTTGCGTGGAATGAATTTATTTTCGTGTTTAACATTGCAGCTAATCGGAATCCGGTTGTTGTTCACTTGTTGACAGAGTTGCTTAAGACGCATGCGGCACGAGAAGACAACATTCGTGTCAAACTTTGAGGCAATGGATTTTATCCGGTTTCCCTCCTGGGTATAGTCGGCTGCTCGCTGTGGGAATTTTTAATCGTCTGTTGCTAGTTGAAAGAAGTGGTTGTGTTGTCCCAGTGTTAATTGTTTATTCTTTCTTCATCCATCACTGGAACCAACACGCTCTTCTCCGAGGCAAAACTTAAAACGAAGAATTTTATGTATAAAAGGGAGGGAAAAAAATTGAAAGACATTTAAGAATCTCCGTAATGCGAAATTAAAGCGTAGCTCTTGAGGTATTTTGATTTTGGGATATACCGTGACTGGAGGGTATGCAGAAGGAGGGGGAGGGTATGGAGGACCCTCCCTTCCTCCCTCTTTCCTCCTCGTCCTCCTCCTCCTCCTACTGCTCCTCCCACAGTTTCCCTGCTAAATTTAGCTGGAAAATTGATGCCACGTGACCTCAACACCAATTCAGTTTCCCCTCTAAATTTAGCGGGGCAAATGACGTCACATGACTTCATGTCGCATCACCTATGAACAAATTCAGTTTCTCCACTAGATTTAGTAGAAAAATTGATGTCACGTGACCTCAATACCAATTCAATTTAGCGGAGAAACTGAATTGGTGTTGAGGTCATGTGACGTCAGTTTTACCGCTAAATTTAGGGGAGAAGCTGAATGCGCAGTGTTGCATTATGGGACGTCACAGACTTACACACCACTTCAGTTTCTTCACTAAATTTAGCGGGATTTGAACTGGTGTAAATGTCTGTAAAGTCCTATAATGCAAGAAGCGCGGTTACGGTGATGCTGTGAAACACGGGGATGAGCACCTAAGAGCTGCGCTCTAAAAGTAAACGAAGTTACACCAAGATAGTCCTACCTAGGTGACATTGTACTGCTAGCAGATAGCTGGGTTGGATTACAAAAGCTGAGTAAAATCTGTGGAGAGGTAGGAGACTCTCTGGGCCTGAAATTAAGTAGTGACAAGCCAGGAACAATGGTCTTTAATGATGAAAAGGGGGACCCACTGAAAATGCAAGACTTTTAATAGAACATGTTGAGAAGTGTAAATATCTGGGTGTATGGCTAAATGAGGAAAAACAATATTTAGAAGAGCAGGAAGAGAACATGCTAAGGAAAGTAAAGGGGAACTGGGCAATAATGAAGCATAGGGCACTATGGATTTACAATAGATATGATGTAGTTAGGGGAATGTGGAAAGGAGTCATGGTGCCAGGTTTGTCCTTTGGCAATGCAGTGCTATGCAAGAAATGTGAAATCCAGTCGAGTTTAGAGATCCGACAGAGGAGCGTGGGCAGACTAGCACTGGGGGCATATTGGAATACACCAGAATGAAGGAGTGCATGGAGACAGGTGCTGTACATCTTTCGAGGTTAGGGAGGCAATCAGTAAATTGAAATTCGAACAAAGACTAGACAGAATGGAGGATGCACGATGAAAGAGAAAGGTGTATAAACATTTATATTTAAAGAGTCTAAACACTGAATGGACAAACCAAACCCAAAAGTTGAAATTTAAATACCAACCGTCAAGTGCTGGGGCAGAGCTGATTACCTCTGTAGAAGAGGAGGTGAAGGAGGCCAAGGGAGACTGGGAGGAAGGAATGCAGGGGACATTGGCTTTAACTACCGTAATATCCCAAGAGATGCTCCACCCCTGAAAGGTAATCCACCCTATTGCTTGATTTGCTATATTTTTTTAAACACCGAAATGATCTCTTAGTAATCATAGTGCTTTGGATCAATAATGACCTTGGCGTAAATGTGGCCAGCTAGCTATGACGGGATGAAGTGAACTTGTTGACTTGGAAGTACAGTCATCTTTGCTTCATTGTCCCTAGCCCACAATAGCGAGTTTGGCAGGAAAGCTTGATCTAAAAATAGCGTGTTTATAACTAAAAAAAGCTTTTTTCTTTTTTTTTTTGATTGTACATTGAAAGTTAGCCCACTCCTCATTTTCACATTGATTTGCTCTCGATTTTAGGTGGGCTATCTCGCAGGATATTACGGCATGTATAGGGACAAAGATAGGAAATAAGGCAAGAACATTAGTATAATTCATGAGGGAATTCATTGTTGTTTGAGGCTAGAACGGGAGTATTAAAGAGATGCTTAACCAACGAGTGACCAAAAAACAAACACTCCCACGCTCCACCCCCCCCCCCCCTTCCTACCCCCGGTAATTTCCACCTCTCAGAAATTCCTGGGGAGAACCCTGATTGGAAGTAAAGCTTTTATACTAAGGATAAACACACAAACGAGTTTGATAAAAGTGCTTTATTAGTGCCAATGCGAGAACTAAGAAAGACCGTATTCACATGAGCCGATGCTGAGTTCGAAGCGCCGAGAATACGCCGGCCGCATGAAGAAACGCATGAGTCGAGAGCATATGCACCTAACCTTTGCGACATCCAGCGAGGCTTAAGCTTCCTCGTTTTTTTTTCTTCTTTCGCTTATTTGAAGAAAAATAAGTTTTTTTTTCGGAAGTTTCTTAGTTTTGATAGCCGCCAAATTTGAGTCCGATTTATTGAGTGGAAACTGTATTATATCCGCTATGTTACGATTCTTTATGGTTGTAATTATAATTCATTTTCTTTTATATTTTCTATTGTATTTATGGCAGAAGAGAGCCACTATCAGGACAACACACAGGCAACAGAAACGGTGCACATCTTTCAAGTTATCTCTTCTCTTGTATAGCTGTCAGGAGGAGCTTCACACATGCAATGAAGTCGATTTCGGCTTGAGATGAAGGAAGCAGGTCGCTTTTTTCCCTAAACGTAGTTCCGAAGTGATTCGATAAATTGGTGTCGCTTGAACGGCATCGCTAATGCACCGTTCGCTCAAATGAACACCGCCATTCGCTAAAGCTTCGTTCGATGAAAAATCATGGACGGGGCTTCGTTCGCTAAAACGTCGTGCGATCAAGTCAGTGCCTCCCTGGTCGTACCCAACTCACCGTCTATCATGGTACATGGTAGTGTGTTAATACTTCAAGATTTATGGTTTCTATCGTTTTAATGAAGTGAATAAAAAGTACCTGTAAAAAGTAACTTCACTTAGTTACAAGTTACTGAAAAATGTACCTAAGACACAGATACAGATACCGAGAAATAAAAGCACCTAGTTTGTACCTCAGGTACAACAAAAGTACCCTAGATACCGATTTCCAGTTACTTGTACCTAGATACTTTACAACCCTGGTAAAATGTAAGCATATTGGAATCTATATCGAGATCCCACCGCGTTGCAAAAATTAGAACCCGCAAATTATTTCAAAACTTCAGTTTTGACCTTAATTCGTGAAATATTGAGCGTGCTGAAAAATGAATTGTTTACAGTAGTCTACATAACAGATGGAGTAACATTTGCTAATTAAGATATTTCCTTATAAAGATTTCTATGGGAAGTGGGTGGCAAACAGTTTCAAAAGCAACCCGTCATTTATTTCATGACATGAGGCTGAAGTTCATTCCCCCTCCCCCACCGAAATATACAGATATGCAGCTGAGAATTTCTGTTATAAGTTAGCAGGTTCAATTGACTTGCACTGTCTGAGCTTTGTGTTGTTTCAAAACTTCTCGAGTCATGAATAGTTGATTTATGCTTTCTTGGCACCCCTTTTAACACCCTGAAGAGAAACAGAGGAAAAAGAAATTAATTTATCTTGATTCTATTAAATGTGCAGCGTGTTTTGAACTGTGCTGGGTGTTGTTTGTTTGCAATCTTTTCTGAGCTCGTCATACATGAAATATTTACAATGGTCACGGGATTGATGCCACTATGGGTCATGTAATGCCACATCATGTTGTGCTGTATCACATGATGTCACTGTGACACATGACACTCTTCCACAATGTCACGTTGAGACGCCTTGTGACCCGACACCACGTAATGTGGTCACCTGGTTTGTGTCATGTCACAGTTAACAACATTGCTCCATGTCGAGAAATTCATGTCGCACATTTAAATGGCTGTTTTTCTTGACGTCGTATCACACTTTTTTTTTTTTTTGTCGACCTCTGTCCTTGTACACAGTCTGCATTAAGAGCACATTTGGTGTGCCTTGCAGAGAGGGACTGCCCCAGCAGCCGGAAATTGTGCACGCCAAGTCATGCTACGACCTGCCCGTGCGGGAGGTGGCGCCGCTGTCGAGGCGCGTGGTGTCCGCATACACGGGCCCCTCAGGAGGCCTCACACAGGTGAACCAGAGCCCAGGCCGGCCGCTCACCTTTGCAGACCAAGTGGACTTCATAGACGACGACTCGCTCTGTGGCAGCAACGAGAACCTCGCCGCCAGGTGAGTCACACGCTGCGGCAGACGACCTTGGACGAAGCTTTTGACTGCTAACGTTAGCTGATGGATGCAGGTGAATGCCTAATGTTAGCAGACAGACAAGGCATCTCTCTGCCAACGTTTGCAGACAGACACAGATGGACGCATAATGTTAGCAGACGGACGCCTAATGATTGCTACAAGACAAGGCATTCGTCGTATAATAGAGAGGAGTCCTGGAATTACTGAGGGGGGGGATTTGGATGAAGGAAGATGTCCATTCACATGTATCGCACCGCGCTATTTGAGAACCTGCCCTCACAAAGTGTGCATTTCACTTCTCCATCAAGGTCTCTCCTCACAGAGCATGCATTTTGCGTGGACATCTTATTACACAGAATGACATAACATTCTTCGTCCGCTTCCGGCTGTTTTAGATGAATTGTGAACTGTCCATTGTTTGGCTAAAGTTTAGGTGGCTTTTGTCACAAGGCGTCTCCAAAAGCTACCGTAAATTTTTCAGACCACTTGGACGCTTAAGAGCGTCTTAAAAATACCGAGAGTTGCCAAGAAATTTCACATATCTCTTAGTGTAAGGAGAGATGCACATGCAACGCATGATTCGTATAGACGGTTCTCGTTTCGGAGCTGGTAACAAGTCCGATGCAGCAAGAACATCTACCGTAGTCTATTGCAGGTTAAAAATGCCTCGTCACCACTTCTGGCTGTATGTGGTACCCGATGGCCCAAGCTGCCTTTGCACCAATAAAACCCCATTAAATCAACAACTTCTAGCTTCTCTGTTCAGACCTCCATTGCCAAACATCATTCACAAAGCGAGCGAAGGTAGCTTTGGGAGGGTCTCCCAAAAGTCACTTTTGTCCTTGGAGCTTTGTTTCATGTCTGCCGTGCCAATGGAGGGAGTACTAAAACTATTGAAAAGCCTTTTGGGAGGTACAATGATTGGGTTAAAAGGAGAGCGACACGTAGAACAAAGACAGGACACAACATTTTACTATATGCAAGCTTGAACATTTATCCCTGTGAGTTACCAATTTGTCGGGACTATAGGGGTTCCTTGTTCGACGGTTGTTCGGGATCGGGGAGGGCGAATTCGACGTGTAACGCTGACTATCCTCTCTTCAGGTATGCGGAGCGGGCGGGCATCCTGCCCAAAGCGAAGGTCCCCGAAAGTCTTCCGCAGGAAACGGAAGGCCCCAGGCTGGCCGAAACAGGTCAGTCGGAATTGCGAGTGCTAGCCGTTAACTCTTTGAGTGCCAGTTTCGAGTGTACCGGGACGCTTCTCGTCTGGTTTCAGTTTTGGCTTGCTCTTTGCCCCTCCCAACTGAACCGTTTTTTCGCTTTTTTCTAAGTGTAATGGCATCTATGAGCAAGCAGTGAAAACAAAATGTTGGTATATATAATTTAAATGCCCAACACTGAATGAAATAATTCAATGGAGCACAGCTTTGCAGCGTTTCAGATGATTTGTTTGTGCTAGGGTAACTCCGTGGCGCTATTAAAGGCCTCACAAAATAATAAAAGAAACACACTCACGGAGTAACAGCTTCACATACAAACGTGAAACAGTGATGTATAAACCGCTTATTCAAAATATGAAACTTTAAATACCCGCTGTTTTTTTCGTTCTCCAACGCTATTGCAGTAAACAAATATTGTTTATGTTCTGTTCCAAAAACGAAGAAATTCCTCGTGCGGCGTGTGTTTAATTTATAATGTCGTTCGTCAGGGCCGCGTGCGCAAGTCAAGGTTTTGGGAAACAATTTAATTTTAAAATATAGTACGTGAGAGATACCTTCCTCAATACTTATATAACACTTGCCCGACTTCTAATATTAAACAGGTGATAGCTTAGCTAAATTGTTCTTACCTTTAAATATTTCATTCTTCCTGGAGCGTCTACGTTTCATTGGCTTGTATAATCATGTCAAACATTGAGACCTTATAAATATGCGGTACATTTTGTAATCTTAATGCCGACAGGCAACTTTGGGATGTATCTTGTGACTTGTAGAACAATTAAATATATATGTATCTAAAATTCAACCTCCACTGCATTTGTTTTTACATATTTTTCAGTTGCATTGATTTGTTTATGCCTTTACAAAGGTCTAATTACGTGGATAATGTACGTAGTGTTCCGAGACCAATCATGTGTATGCAGGTAAACATGATAGCAAAACCACTAAAACTAAACAAGGAAACTAGGAACCAAGTAAATGAATTATTTAATATCTTACAAAACATTTTTGCCCAGATCATTTTTTTAGGTTTCGATTGTGATTTGGGTAACAAATATTTTTAAATAATTATTTTGTATTAAAACCCGAACGGCAGAAAAAAAGATACTTGAACTTCATCCTCTTGGTATCGTGTCGCCAAGTAGTTTTACAATGAGATTTGTTATAATCATTTAGGTTGTCAAAGAGGCATCCTGCGTGCCACTTACAAATATTCAAATCAAAAGCATAGTTGTTTATAATACGTCTACAGCTAGAAGACATTGTTCTGTTATGTACACGAAGCTTCCTACACTTTGTTCGGAAAGAGGGATACGTATAATAAGTTTCACTGTTGTTTATTGTTGAAGCAGTGAGAACTGACATATTCAAGAGGGACGCGTAAACCCGTAAACGCTTTTAGCGTCCAATATCGTGTTTTATACCATTTCATTGATAAATCACCGGTGATTCTTTATTGTTTTTGTTACTGTTATCAATTTACGTAACTATACTGTTCATTCTTAACAAACTATATATCTGTAGAGATGTTGAAACTGCTTGTTCAAGTTC
This sequence comes from Ixodes ricinus, assembly GCA_037355805.1. NCBI lineage: Eukaryota > Metazoa > Arthropoda > Arachnida > Ixodida > Ixodidae > Ixodes > Ixodes ricinus. Next base: position 38,877 of record JAZHYW010052459.1, read on the forward strand.
GGCTCGCTGTACTTTATAATTACTTGGCAGGTTAAAGCATCTCGTGGCGGAACTTGGAAACAACAACAACAAAAAAAAATATCTTGCTTCAAACTCTCCCAGACTTTCCCGCTCAAGAGGCTACATTCAAGTTACTAGAATAATTTATGGGCCGCTCTGCCAATAACGGTCCATAAACCATGCTAGTTAATTTACAACTCCGGCGCCCCGCAATACGAATACCCAAGAACACAAGAAACATTGCACGAGAAGCGAAACTCGAGTATGCAAAAGTATCCCATCTTAGTCGGGAGTTTGCATATTCCGTTGCCGTCTTCTTCTCGCTGTGGGAAATGCGTTCATATGAGGTATCTCTCCAAAACGTGTTGCTCGACTAAACAAAACAGCAAAATAGAAACGAAAAATTCAGATTTATCGAACGCTCTACGGACACAAAGTGCAACTCGGAGGCACGCGAAAGATAATTCAGCGGGAGGCAATATGTAGATTTTTCCCCAACCAACTCACGTGCGGACGTTGGGCCCCGCAAAAGCAACAAGTCAGATCCTTTCTTAAAACCAAAATAAAATTAAAAAAAGTAAGAGTTGGGCGCGTCGCCGCGGCGAACGGTTCGTGTTTAAAGGATGAGAAAACGAACGTCGGTTGTTTCCTATTCCCGCGGCGAGCGGCGCGGGCTCTCCTGGGGGACCAACAGCCGCGGCCGCTCATCCCGGCCCAGAATGGAAGAAAGGCGCGTGGCGAGATCGCTCATTTGAAATTCAAATCGCTCTCCACTGTCAAGAGGGCCGAGTGGGTAGGCGCCTCTCGGCAGCAGGGCAACGGTGTGGCTGGCGAGCCCCTGCAAAGAAACCTACCCCGATTCCAAATGCAGAAGGCGGCGGCCAACAAAGGAAATGCTAACACACGTCTGGGTAATTTAGTGCGGATGACCTCCTGGCATCTGCTTCGCCTCTGTTTGCCCGTACACTTGGGAAGGCTGCCGGCAAACGAATCGTAGGGCGTGCACTTTGTCTTCGGCTCAGTATCTCGGCCTGAGCTCGCGGCCAATGTGGCTCTCGCGGTGGAGCGTTGGTACTATGGGACGGAGCCCAATTCGATGCAGAAAGTTTTTCATATGTTGGCGGTAGCCAGTGGAGCGTCTGTGTTGAGGCTCTGATATTTTATACGGCTTATCGTATTGCGTAGGCTTGTTTTTATTCCTTAACACCAGCTCCGCGTTTATTTCTGCCTGTTGTGTGCGAACGCAATCCGAACGCGTGATATTGGGGTGAAATGAAAACCTATCGACAGACACATCGCGGTAGAAATAGAGAAAAAGTGAAGTAGTTATATCATGCAATCTGTAGTCGAAGTTTCTGTGTTTCTTTTGTTTTCTTTTTACGCCCGCTGGGAGGCGTGACATTATTGTAAGAGCTAACTGCTACCAATTCAACTTTTGGACTCCTTCCCTAGGAGACACCATTCAATAAAAGGCGGATAATCACCGGATAGCTGTCGTGTAACCAATATGATTTATGAATCAGCGCGAAAGGCATTCAAAATATAATGAATAATTCGCTAGTTTGTAGTGAATTTTAAAATCCGGAGACCCATTTGTTTGAGCCATGGATCGTAATCATCTGCAATCACTTCAAGGATTATCACGGTGATAGGGTGATTGTTGCTTCCAATTAAAACATAGAGCACTTCGTAATGCAAGATATACATAGCAATGTGACATAAATGAACGATCAGTTCTTCACGGAGGCTAGCCAGACGTAAACCTCATAATTTAATCTAATTTATGCGAGGTGTCGATGGGTATTTTTCATGAAATTAGAGTAAAAACGCAGGCGACCTGGTGCACATCCATGATGAGAAACCTTGATACTAGGAACCTTCCTAACCTTTTTTGTCCGTTCAAGACACCAGTGTGTCTTTTCCTTCCCATCCCATTTTGTCCTTTGTTAGTGTGGTGTTTTCCTTCTTCTTTTTTAATAAAAGCTTCCCACACCGTCGCTTCTAGGATTCATGCTTTTACCCTTTATAATTGATGGTGTGAAACGAAATTTTTACACTACCATTAAATCTGTGGTTGATGTCTTAAGACTTTCACGATGTATAACTGCGGATTTTCTGGGGATATGATTTAGAGAAAAAGTAAGAAGCTTGTCCTTAATTAAATAATTTATCTGCTGGTTATGAGACGTTGTTGTCGTTGTCTCTTCTATTACTGGTCTTAAGGTTTTTTATTATGGTATTGTGCACTTTTATTTTTATTTATTTACATGGTATCACAAACAACTCAAGGTTGTAAGATGATGTAATTTTAATTTTAATTTAAAAAAGGTTATGTTAACTAAGAAACACACGGCTATAAATTTGTAATTGATTATAACGGAGGTAAACAAATAGTTCAGAGGTTTTTAAAGAATACATTATGCACAAACCAAATGAACCACGGATCAGCGCAAGGCTGCATTAAACACATGAAACCAGCACGATCAAAGCGAATAAAGTAAATAGCCGTACACAACGATTTGCTCATCGGAATTATGCGCGCGCAGTGAAAAACAAAAAAAATATATTGCCCTGGGCGGCAAGAGTCGCTGAGAAGTCCAAGATGTAAGTCTCTTCAGTTATTAATGGTCCGAGTATTTCTCACCATCATTATGATCATCATTATCATCAATTTGTTTCGTGTCCTCATGTACAGTGAAATCGCCTCGATTATGATGCACAGAGGAAGAATTACACATTCAGAGATGTCGGTGCCCTCCGAATGATGTCGTTATAAAGAACTCGAGGCGTTCTATGAAACTAGCTAGGATTCCCTCCGTAATGTAGTTCACAAGAATAAACCTTAAGCACAAATAAACAAATTACCTTAACAGAACTAACTAAAATGCACGTCAAATATCTTGTTCAAATGAGATACACAATAAATAATTAGATATTAAAATTCCAAAATGCGCGGTAAACGATGCGCAGCACTCTTTTCCGGAAAACTGAAAGGCCTTGAGTACCTAAGGAATTTAATCAATTGGCTACTCAGCTGAGGTTTCTAAAGAAATGGGATAATTATCCTCAGCATGCAAGTAGCGCCAAGGTGGTGTATGCTGGAATACACATGAACCAAAAATAGAAGAGCGGCACCGCTGACGGGGCGGCGCCAGCAGCCTTTGTAATCCAACTGGAGCATTATCGCAAACGGCGTCAAATCCAGCGTGTGCGGAAGAAATTAGCGTCAAGAAAAAAACACACGCCTTCCACGTTCCTGCTCAAAAGGAAACGCTCTACATTGCCATCTTGGGCGCCTTCTAT